>CAJPEV010004756.1:0-19428 GCA_905338385.1 Darwinula stevensoni
CTATATCACGAAACGTTTTTGTGCAAAATCTCAAGAGGGGAGAAGATAACACTCTAATACCCCAGTGCTGGTCACCTGCCATCCTTCCTCATTTGAATTTGTTCTGTGTTCTTTTTCCCTTGTCACACTGACGACCTGAACCCAAGGATGAAATAAACCTTTCAAACCTTTCAAACCTTTCAAACCCCAAATATACAGAAGGTATTCGGAAGCACAGCGAGAGATGAGACACGGGCATACAATTAAGAAGTAGTCATGTGGAGAAGGATGATTTCACGTGGTGGTGTTTTTGATACGTTGTGTCCTATTTTAATACATAAGTAATAGGCTTTTGTAGCCCTTATTTCGCTATGCATTACACGCTTCCGGAAGCATTCTCTCCTCAGACCTCGAATCAGCCTAAAGGTGCACATTCTCCACAAGATGTCCCGAGGACCTTGGATTAATCCATATACGCTTAATAGAGCACATTAGTCGAGGATTCAGTTTCTTCTGAATATAAAAAGTTCGGCCTAGGCCAGAGCTGAAGACAGTTCGTCGGTTAGTCGTAAGCCTAACGTTAGTGAGTCCCGTAGAGAAAGGAGGGGTTGAGGCTGAAATTTCGTTTGTGGTGGAAGAAAGAGAAAGCCTTTGAGAAATGGTCTACACATTACTCCATTTGCATCATTTATGAAGCGCCACGTCGTGATAAACACAGGGTCACAATAGAACAACCATGACGATCCCTTGGATTACAGAATCCATCTGAAAGAAGGGTACTTATGTTTCCAAAATTATTATAGTGGACGGTACAAACAAATATTTGACAAAGGCATCCTACTCCCCCGCGAATTAATTTCGGAAATTCGACAGTTGTGAAGGTAACGAAGTGGAAACAGACGGTCTCTAGGAAGTTCCGTTCCCCTCATGGCGATCGAACGACAGAAATCGATGAAAATAAATCCTAATCTGAAAAACAAGGCCTTGGGAACCAGCAGCGATATGCTGGCAGGGTTAATTACCATCAGCCATAATTTATAACCTTGTCCGTGTCGATAGCCAGACTCGATTCCCCTTTTGTCACATTCTCCCCGTCGATCCAGGCTTGGAGAGAGATAGCTTTCGTGCATGTCTTATCAATTCCGTCCATCCCTTGCTGGTAACTTTAAATATATTTATCTCAAGCTAGGTTCATTCGAGTTAAAATATATCAAAACGGGTTACGTCTCTTCACACACATTCATGGTCATCAACTTAGGATGCCATTCGGATACATTCATCACGGACCGGTTCACCCCAGCGAAAATATACAGCTTAATGTGACAGATCCCCGCTTTGACACTCTCCTTCGATTGTGACTGCATGAGATCGACAAGTAGTAGTGCCTCAGAAACTGTGATTGTATTGGAAAGTTGAAATGGGAAGGGGATACTCGCGTTCTGTTTGACATTTTACGGGAGGGAGTCGTTTGAGTACTGATGGGCGTGTACGACCTTCACTTTGATTAGTTCAAGTTCTTGAAGCAATTTAGGGAAAGACAAGAAATGCAAAAATACTGTAAGGAAAATATGCCTACATGCACTGATGATATCCATAGAAAATCAGAGATGCATCAGCTTCCAACAGCAATCTACAAACATATGATCATAATTTTTGGGTTAAAATGCACTCCCGGTAGTACACCCACGTTGGGCCAATGTTGAAATTCCATATTTGTGATGTGGGCCCAACGTTGGTACCTCGTAGGCTTGTCCGGCGGCCAAATGTTTTGCAGCGGAACAGCGCAGCCACACGGTCCGATACTTAAACGAGTGGATTAGTTAAAATCAGTAGTCAACATGGAGACTTCTACTGATTTAATTCCAGCTAGGCTACAGGCTTTGAGTCCATCAATCACGAACACAGAGAATATTAATATTACCGCTACATCAGTACAAGTGCTCTTTCCAGTTTTAATGGAGTTCATAAGTCAAAATTTGCGTGTTACTGCCACTTCACCTGGAACATAATGCACTTTCGTCTCCCACGTGCACTTTTGAAGTTAATAATTACTATTCCGTTTCAGATATCACCCCAGGGACGCACGAAATCTTCTGGAAAGAGTTTTATTTTGCACGAACCTGAGATGAAGATAATTCCATTGCATAGAATGTTAACTTTCGCCGGCTTCAGTGCCCTGCTTTTCCTGATCTATTTCCTCGTTCGTGAATGGAACAAATCCAGATTGGCACCTGACCTAATGGAAATGTGCACTAAATTGGATTGTGACATGAACTTAGGAAAGGAAGTCTCATTCAGTGGCGCGTGGTGTCCCAGGGAAAGCGTGGTGAAAATTCGCGAGGCCTATTTCGACGAACCTCTTGCAAAAGAGATTTCGAAATTTCTCGCCGGAAAATCCGTAGCCGATTTTGGGGCTGGCAGCGGAAAATACGTGATTAAGCTGAAAGAACTGAGGGAAGTGGCCAATGCCGACGGTTACGACGGGATGCCAAGCGTGAATGTCATCAGCAAGGGAGCCGTGAAGCAAGTGGACCTGACGGAAGACCTCGGGACGAGCATCCCCATGTACGATTGGGTCATGAGTTTGGAGGTCGGAGAGCACATCCCCAAGGAGAAGGAGGAAATTTTCCTGAAGAACGTGTGGGGCCATGCCCGAGATGGGATCATTTTGTCTTGGGCCACACCTGGTCAAGGTGGGAGCGGTCACGTGAATAATCGCCCAAATGAGTATATCGTAACAAAGATGGCTAGTGCATCGTTTGCTTTTCAAGGGAGAGAGACTGAGCAGCTTCGAAAAGTTGCTCGCCTTGAACATTTCCACTGGACGCTGATGGTTTTTAAGAAAATGCAGGTATAATCTCCCTACACTCTTGGAAAAAAATGGGAATGTTAAATCCAGTTCCCCTTTTTTATTCCGATGAGAACAGGAAGAGAGGTACGGTATTCTCATGTTATCTTCCTTTAGTTCTTCCAGAGAAAAAAAGAAAGGTAAGATGAGCAAGAGGAAGGGAAACTGGAGTTACCGGTCGCCGATTTTGTAAGAGTGAGTCACAAGAATCCTCGTAATTTTGAGGTCTTCTAACAGCAAATCTAGAAAATTACGTCCTTTAAATCCATGACATCTTGTCGCATGGTCGCCACGAAATAAATCTGAAATGCAGAAATGTTTCCATACTCGCTTCACTGAGGAGACTGGATCTTCGCGATGCCAACGGTCACCATTTTCATAGTTTCTCAATTTTTCTTTAAATCCCTCTCGCAATTGCCCAGGAACCGGGCACAAAATGGTCGGGGTTGACGAGGTTTCTATCCGAAACCTTTCAGGATTCTGAAGACTTTTTTTTTTCTCTTTCATCTCTTCGGGGGCAGATGGCCACCCTCACTTCATCACCCGGTCCAGAGCTTCGCACACCCTTTCCACAATCGGCTGTATGCTGATGTGGTGCGGTGGCAGCTGTTCAACGAGGTCCCTCGCCGTGGAGTCCCCGAGTTTCGCAAGGAATTATGAATCGTAGATTCATTGCGATTCAATTCGAGAACAATCGTGATGTGTGAAATCACGAGACATTTCTAGATATACCCATACGAATCGTTACCCCCCCCCCCCACCACGTTCACCTATACTCTGTACCGCACACTAAAATATTATGAGACACTTCTGATTTACATTTTAGTTTTTCGGTCTGGAAACATAATTCTTTGAATTTTGTTTTGTTTATTACTTATTTGCTGAAAATACTAGCAGGTCAAGTAGTTAAGAAGTTATTGCATATTTTGTTGGCCAGTGCATATATTAGTAAACCGCAATAGGAAATTAATACAGGGAGGGTAAGGATGCCTTCGTAGTTTGTATCATCCTGCGATATCGACTCGATACTGATGTCCGTTTGCATTTTTATTCGGCGTCTCTTCTCTGGAGAATACCCTGCCACTACTCGACCTAGTTCCCTCTGTGTCGGCTTGCTCCTACTGCTCTTGACACTTCTGCACAACTTCTTATGCACTACAGGCATTCAAAACTCTATATGTTAGGAAGTCACTCCAAAAAAAAAAACAAATTGAAACTTCATGACTTGGTTTGTTAACATCCTTCTGTTTTTACCGTATGCATTTTTATTGCAGTGATGAAGTAAAGGGTGGCGATGACTTGCGATCGGTAGGTCTACAAACACGTAACCTCCGTAAGGAATTCGCCAGGGAATTCAGCATCAAAACCCGCATTATGTTAGCTCTGTTGCCGTATATTCTAACAAACGATGCCAATTTCGGAAGGGAAGGCGGGATGGAAACGAAGATGGAAGGTACTTTTTTTTGGCTTTTAAACTGTTAAACTGAGAAAGAGTTAGGAACTGCGACATGCTGCTTTGAGCTCATGTGGATTGCTTCCTGGCTTTTATTGGCTGATGAGATGCCGATTGGTTCCATGCATCAGGGGGAATGGAGGAAAGCCACCATTGAAATGATCTGTGAGGTAAATCAATACCTGTCTAAGGCATTCCAAGTCGACTGGTGAAGCAGTTACGCCTTAGACTCCGAATCGCTCGAGAAATCGTTGCAGGGTGGCTTCCAAGAGTAATGGGGAAGTTAACCCACGAGTTAACCCAAAGTTGACCCACAAGAAGAAAAGTGACATTTAGAGTCACGGTGCTATATTGGTCCTAGTTGAGCTAGGAAATCGTTTTTGAACTTTTAATTAGAGCTGAGAAAATGCATAATCTGATTCTTGAATGCATTTTCTGGTTTATTCATGGCGATATGATGTGAACATTTTCGGGTTTAGGAAATATACGAAAATTTCATGCAAATTTTTGAGCTCATGAAGGCATGGTAAGACATAGATTTTGAAAACCTCCAAAACAAGGCAATGAGAATGTGAAGAACTAAATTTTAACTTCCTACTTCGATCGAAACCATGGGAAATTAAATTTTGACAAGTTTAATTGTGCCAATTTGATCTAAATTGATGGATGGTATTTTCTGTTTCCAACAATATACAAACTTGTAACTTCTGTAATGTCAGATGAAAGCTCTCCCAAAGCTCTTTTCATTTACATATATCTCATGCTGGTGAATTAAATTTTCACGCCCATGCCCTTTTTTGAACTTTTTAACCGACCAAAATCCTTATTGAAAGATATTGCTCAAATTACCAGCGATGGGAACAAGTGTGAAACAACCAGGTCTGGGCATGTTTCACTTGTGACCTATAAATAGCTCCAGCTCTATAATGGACTATCATCAAAAATTAAAATATTCATGTTCGACGTGTTCATGGATTTCCCATGACTATAATTTAGTTGGCTTCCTTAGCGCACGCATGTCCGTACCAGTACATTTCAGAAAAAAATAAGACACATGACTGTCAGGAATGCAGCCATGTGACGAATGCCAGTGCTCGTAAGTTGGAAGAGTTTAATTACTTGGATGAAAACGAGCAGGAAATTTGTAGTCTTGGGTTTTAAAACTCGAGGACTGAACTGAAAAACATTTGCTCCCATCGTGAACAAGGTAGTTGACGCAACCTGCCGTTTTCCAGGGAGAGGAAAATTTGCTGCGATCCCTTCGACAATCGCAAAAAAAAAGAAAGGGAGCGGCAAAGAGTGCAACGTTGCCGAAATTCTGCATTTGACCGTACGATTTGCTTTCGACCGATCTCACGCTGCTGGTGGAGCATTAGGTGGGAATGTATGGTATCATTTAATTGTTGGATTGATACCTACAACATTTTTTCTTTCATTGTTCTACCATCAAGCCAAAGGGAAAAAAAATTATGAGTGATGCAATACCGGGAGCTAAATTTCGAATTCTAAATGGAGGGGCAATTCAAAATTGGCAGAACATGAAAACAACGAGAAGAAAAGAAGATTTCAGGTAGATGACCTATTGGATTCCTATCGGGTTCCTTCGATGAATTTGTGCGACCTAGAGGATCCCATCGGATGAAATCTGAAGGTCCTATAGGACAGTGGTCCTCAATCGGTGGGCCGTGCCAATGAAAAAGTATCCGTGAATGCCAAAAAAAGGTTACAGGTCGAAGAACCGCTGGTATAGGATTCCTGTGGGACTGTTTCGAAAGGGAAGTTTCTTTCAGTTTTATCGTTGCATCGTCTGTCGGCTGAAATAGTCGCGTCGGTGCGAGGTGCGAAAGCAGGGAATTTCGCACTTCTGAATTACCTGAGAAAAATGAACTTTTTTTTTAGCTATGAGGATTGGAGCATTGAATTGGATTTTTTTGACAGCTTAAATTTCTAGAGAAAGCATAGAGGTCTGAATCTCAGGGAAGAACAGTCTGCAACGGAAAACGAGCAGAAAAAATGGGGAACAAGGCTTGGAATGTCAGGGGCCACGACACGTCAGGCGACAAACAACATCTGACGTCGGCGTTTTCAACGTTGACCGGGTTCCGCGGTGCCGTGCAGGTGGTTTGCCCTTGAATCGAACGGTTGAAGCCGTTCATCTGTTCTCAGCGTTCAGTAACAGCAACGGCTCCGGAGAACGGCCAGGACACCGTCTCTCAACTTTTCGTCGCGAAAGGCGTAGAGGATCGGCTTCACGAACGAGGCGGACAGACCCAAACAATCCGCGAAAAGGATCGCATAAATGCCGACGTCTTCGTTCTCCCAGAAGAACGTCTCCTGGAAACCGATGACGACCTCGAGACCGAAGCGCGGAGCCCAAGAAATCAGGAAGACGACCGTGACCTCCACGAGCATCTTCACCGCGAGCACCTCCTCCTGCCCCCGCCGGAATTTGGATGCAGTCGCGTCTCCGGCCTCGGTCGGGATTCGTCCCCAGGAGTCTTCCATCCATATGAACAAGCAGCAAAGGGAGATGAGAAACGAAGGGATGAAGTAGCCGAAGACCACAGGCCCCAGCAAGAAGATCGTCCATTTCGTTTCCGTCGACGGCCAGGCATCGATGCAATGCGTGCTTCCTCCCTCGCTCTCGAACGTCTGCACGGAGACTCCACATCATTACTGCTTCCTCCGTGCATCGAAATGATGCATTTTTTTCGACACGGCGAGACGCCCTAATCCAAAGTCAGAGGTGACGAAGATTTTGGATTAGACATCTAATTCCCCAAGATATCTCCAATATATCTAATTCCCCGCGGTGTCACGGGTTGCCATGACTCGTGATGTGAATTTCTCCTCTCGCAGAGTCCAGATGGGCATTTGCAACTTTAGAATGAGGATTCTATGCCATCCGATTTGATAAATTTACGAGGAATCTTCAATTTCAATATGTCGAATGATTGATCAGAAAAAAACAACCAAATTGGAGCTCATGCCAGACCTTTTCGAGTGGACTATCCATGCCCCAAAAGTCATACAAATATAAACCTGCATAAATATATACCAGATATATATGGAACACAGGTAACTGTTTACCTGGACGTAGGATATTTAAATGTAACAATTTAAAAAGAGGGGAAAATTCACAGAATAGGGAGATCGCATTTCAGCTGACAGAAACTACAGCAATTTGTTATTGAAATAAGAAAAGAGACACGGAAACCAAAATATTTCTAATAGAGAAACGAAATATTTCTCGACGAGGAAACACGCGGAAAAAAAGAAGCCGGAGGGAACTCGGCGCGCCTCACCTCCGAGTAGATGAGCCACGGGAGGGAGACGCAGAGGGAGGAGAGCCAAATGACGGCGATCGCGGCGGCTGCCGCTTTCTTCGTCAGCTGCGGCTTCGAGGGGAAACAGATCGCCAGGAGCCTGCTCATCATGGAAAAATAAATTGTATTAATTCTCTTTAATTAATTAATTAAATAAATTATTTCTTTAATTAGTATAACTTATTTATTTCTGCTACGCGATAGAGGGATGAGTAATTATGTATTACAATTCACTTATAATTCGGAAATATAAATGAAATGGAAGGAGAAGTGGTCTGTCATGAAATAAGTTTGAGAAATTAAACGTGGATCTATTGCACAACCAACTTCTCCCATTTCGTTGAAGGCAGTCGTTCATGGGACTTCGGTGATATTTTCTCCTCCATCTGAATAGCAAGATTTCGCTTTTTTTTAGATTGCCGCCGGAAACGAACTCGAGGGAAGCGGCCAGGCGATCGCGGCCGGAAGCGGCCAGGCGATCGCGGCCGGAAGCGGCCAGGCGATCGCGGCCGGAAGCGGCCAGGCGATCGCGACCGGAAGCGGCCAGGCGATCGCGACCGGAAGCGGCCAGGCGATCGCGACCGGAAGCGGCCAGGCGATCGCGACGAAATGTTGCACCGTCGAAATGACCCAGTTTCGCGAGGAACCGCGGCGAACGGAATCGCGAGCCACGGTTGAAATTCGCATTCAAACTCCTCCCCCTCGCGATATTTGCATGCTAATGCTCTCATCCACATTGCGAATGGATGCGTTAGCGTTATCAGCAGCGAATATTCCCACCATCGTCTGAGGATGAATTCTCATTTCCCTGACTCTGGGACTCCCGTTTCCACGGATTTTCCGCGTAGGAACTCTCAATTTTGAAAGACATCAATGAATTTTTTTCTTTCTCCTCTTCCCCCCCCCCCCCCTTTTGGGCAGTCACACCTGAGGGATTTCGGAGGAAAGACACCAACCGTGAGAGAGATGAAACGCGTAGACGAGGAAAATTGCCCTTTTTGTTATTTACTATGCACCATTTCACCACGAAAATTGAAATTAGCTGTCGTTCAATTGAGCTCATAGAGCCTGCTCCGGTCCCGTCCCCCAGTGTTGCCAGATGTCGTGCAAAAATTCCGCCAGGTTCAAGACGAATCCATTCTCTGTCTCGGCGAGTTTTTTAAACGTACGAGACATTTTTCCGCCGAGTTAATTAGCTGAGCCGATAATGAAGCGGTTGGCATCGATTGATCTGCGGCTAGCATCGATTGATCGACGTGGTGGGACATGGAGGCATCTTCTTCGGACATCCCCCAATTACCAGGATGGCGCGCGCCGCGGACGTCAAGCTTCCTGGAGGGAGGCACTCCCTCCTCAGACCTATTCGAGACGGTTCGATGAACCCGAGAAAGTCCCACGTCCGCGCTGAAATGGTTCATGAAACGCGAAACAGCGGGGGGGGGTTGAAGAAAGGGGAATCCATTAACAATTACTTTCCACATTACTTCATTTGACTTTATATTTGTCATCTTTTGCGGACCTGTCGACGGCGACGGCGAGGAGGCTGTTGATGCTTGCCGCTACGGACGCATTCGCGAAGAAACTGGAAAACTTGCAGAGGAACCATCCCAGCGGCCATTCTGCAAAAATTCAAACACTTTTTTTCTTGCTAGAGAAAAATAAAGAGAAGAAACTCCTGATGATCCCGGCTCGAATTTAAAATCTAAATGGAGTGGGAAGCAAAGGGTAAATATTAAATGATAACGACGGTTGAATTGGATGTACCGTTAGTGACGTTGCTGTAGGAGGTCGGAACGCCGAAGACGACGAGGAGGGCGTCGGCGAGGGCCACGTCGGCGAGGAAGAGATTCGCGACCGTCCGGAGTCGGCGGTCGCGGGCGATCGCAGCCGCCACGAGGAAGTTCCCGACGAGTCCCGCGAGGAAGATCGCGGCGTAGGAGACGCACGCGACGGCCGCGAACGTCGCGCCGTAACGATGCATCCCGCACGTGCCGTTTCGCGGAGATTTTTTCACTTCTCTCTTTCGCTCTCTCTCTCGCTCTCTCTCTCGCTCTCTCTCTCTCTCTCTCTCCTTCTCTCTCTCCCTCCCTCTCATCGACTGCAAGCAGAATGAACGGAATCATTTCGACATGCATGTGTCATGTGGAGGGCCTTCAAAGTGGACGTAGAGACGTAGAGGTCTCGAGTACAAAACGTTGAACAGGACGGGAGACGCACGCACAAAGCGAGGGACGGGAGACTGCCTCGCCAGAACACACGGTCGCGGAAGACTCGAGACGAAGGCCGGCAGACGGGACGGCGTGACCGGATGTCGCACACGCCCCCAGACACAAATAGAGGTCTTCGCGGCACGAAATTCTGTCAGGGGCATAGCCCACGCAGGACCGCGGACATGGGAACAACTCCGCGGACATGGGAACAACTCCGCGGACATGAGAACAACCCCGCGGACATGGGAACAACCCCGCGGGAGCTCTGGGGCTCTCGTCTTGACGTGTTTGAATTATATATTTCACTTGTATCAGCCATAACGATTACAAGTGCATTATTAATTATTAAATTATTCGAACTCTCAAGAGTTGCATAAAGCGTTTGAGGGTTCCATTAATAAAAAATTGAAGTTCATGGGTATTTTCCGAGGAATCCCAAAGTTAAAAAGATGTTACCTATCGATCTGGAAGCAGCGCCTTCCTCCAGATTTAATCAATGCGGAATCAGAAGACAGCGACGATGATCGGAAGCCGGCGGAAAAAAAAAACATCAGCCAGCCGAAGGAAAAGTTCCACCGTTTCCTTATGTGCAAAGCGAAAGGAACTTCTGAAGCAGAAAAGGATAATTCCAAAACGGGAAAAAGTAATCCCAGCGGAAGCAGCCAACGTTGCAATGAACTGCGACGAAATGCGACGAAATGCGACGAAATGCGACGAAATGCGACGAAATGAGTCGCCTCATGCCTGGCAAGAAAAAAAATCGTCCGTGCCAAATTAGCAAGAACTTCGTTGGAAACGCCGCCGTCGCAGCTGGCGCAATAAAAAAATATGAAGCTGATGATATTGGACGGAATGATTAACAGTCAGAACGACTGTTGTCGATAAACAACCGAAAGAATACAGTTGCTCTCTCAAGCGAGAATCGCCTGCTATCTTCCCGATCGATTCCGAGAAGGCCGTTCGTGCCGTGACGTGTCGGGTCTGAACGAACGCCTGGGATCGCTAATGGCCACGGTATGACGTCTACGTCGGCCTGGATTGGATCTTCGTTCGCGGATCCAGCTCAGAGACTCTCAGCTAATTCTCTCGAAATTTTTTTTTTAAATTTATTTAATTAATTTTTTACTTAATAATTTTTTTAAATAATCTGTGAGAATCTGGGAGTTTAACCCGGTTCATTCTTTCATCCTTTTCTCGTTCCCTCGAGCCAACGAGCTGTCGTCGCGCTTCAAACTGAAACTTGACACTTGACACTTTCGGAGGTCCTTACAAGTTGTAAGGGTTTTGGATCCATGGAAGGTCATTGGCTTACCATGCATGGTATTCATGCTTCACGATTCTGCATGGATCAAACACCTAACAACTTCTTCAAGTTGAAGTAATTTTGGGAATGACCCTTTCATGGAAATGAAGGTCAAAGGTCAGGCCTTTTCTCTTATATATTTTGAAATTCCACGAATCACACATGATTAAAAAGGGAGTAAAGAGACTTTTAAAATGACACCTCCTTCAGCTCTTTAGGTTAATTAGAACAAAAGTTACCAGCACTTAAGTGAAGATTTCATGCAAATTTGGTGCTTTTTTGCAACATTCAAATCGCTGCACCTCAGAAAGTACATGATCTAGAGAGCTGCAATCTGACGTGGAATCGTTACTCATCGACCTCCCAAAATCGATCCCAAAATTGCGTGGAAATCGGAGGGGCCAAGCTTAAGGACCACGTTGACACGGAACGACATCCAGTGAAATCGTTTACGGCGGCGTCAAAAACATCCACAAAATCACGGTCAACTCGGTGCACCAAAGGAGGAACGGTAGTTCCGACACGCACTGCCACGAGGAAAGAGGATTGTACGTATTCGAGGGGAGGCTCTCGGGAGGCTCTCGGGAGACTCTCACAGACGCGTTCGGAGCCCGAACGTACTCACGCACATGCACGCGCACGCACGCTCCTTCGCAACCGCAATCGGATTTCTCAGATGCGAGTGGGTGAAAGCCTTTGACCAGGGTGCAGAGTGCGTGAAATGTGCACGCAAGCTGATGCCTCCTATATCAATATAGCTTGTAATTATTTCGTTATTATCAGGTTTCAATAATTTTATGTCGCACCTTGAAGATCCATTCTTGCCCTGCCGAACCAAGATTTTCACGCATAGTCATTTTTGACGCATTTTGACGCAGAAAACCTGCCAAAAATGGCAGGTTTTCTGAGAAAGGATTACTCCGTCAACTTCTTTTGTCTTAGGAGAGTCTCCGCGCTAAGTCAGCTGGAGTCGGGCTCCCCAGGGGTCCCTTTTGTCCTTCCCAGGCTTTCACTTTGGTTCTCATCCTTGGGCCCTATCTGCAGAGATATCTTCCCTTTCTTCCTTTCAAATAGTTGACACGTTTGACATTTGTGATTTGACCCATTTCCTTTTTTATTCCAGGTTCTATGTAAATGGTAATCAATGTCACTTGGATTTCTTACAGAATGGTGTATGGACCCTTTGAAAGCAGTGAAAGGGTGATATTCTTAATCAGATAAACGTACGTTTCCGGAAAAGATTCTCGACAATTGTAAAAATTTCCCAGCCTTCCGACACGATTTACGCATCATCCATTGAAAAATTAATTAAATTATGTATTGTGATGACGACGGGGAGCATAGGAAACCTAAGGGTGCGAATCCGTACCGCGAGCACCAACATGTGTACCATGAGGGTGTGCATCTCGACCCTCTGCAGGCACACCCTCCACGCACCCTTCTCGCACCTTTTTCTTCACAGTGTGGGACGGAGTAGACCCAGAATTGCCTGGGGTCTCCACAGGCTGGATCGCCTCTTTCGACATCTTTATTTTTTAATTTCAATGTCTCTCCGATTTATTTTGTGTCAGGGGAAATATCGAGGCAATGCGAGGGACGTTTAAAATGTATTGCCTCCTCCTCCTCTTTCCTATAAATATTGACTTCAGGAAAGTAATGTGATTTTTCATGGAGAATGGAATGGAGGCTTTAATTTGATATGATTTCCTGTTCTCTCTGCTTATCATATCATAAGGAAATAAAAAATTTGTTGGACTTAGTCATACTCACTGAGCTCTGCAGCTACTACAGAGTAACTGGAGCAGGTGACATGATAATAAAAACCAATACTTATTTAACGCCCGTCGTACGAAGCCCAGCAAGGGGTGGCAGCCCTTATGGGAACTCCATGTTCAGACTTCATGCGCGATATCAAATATGGTCATACAAGGGTGCTTTGCTCGGAGTATACATGGTGCAAATAAAAATTATATATGGGAGACTGTATTTGGAAGCCGTTCCAGTTCGTATAATGTTTTGGCCATTCTTAATGAATAAGTATTAATAACTGCCTTTGGATGTTCCGTAAGGGAATAATGGGTGACTTGTCGAATCGTAATTACACGCGCCATCTTGCATCAGTTACTGGAATCACATTCATGCAAGTAGATGAGTTTATTTACTTTCACAAACTATATTTTCAACATGATAGCTATACCAAATATTAAGTTATACAAATACATTCTAGATATAGCTGTATTTTCCTTCCAAATTCCTTTGTTTGGCAAATAATCAAATCCAATAATGTTTATTTTGCAAGGAAAAAAAGGACAAAAAAAACATAAGTGACCATGGAGGGCAGCATGAAATTTCCAATTCCAATCTTTAAAAGGTCATGCATTCATATCTAAGCATTTGAAGTACTTCCAGGAAGTGGATGTATTTGATGCAGGACTTATTAATGTCTGGGAATTGCGATTGTCCTATAAAAATAGTTTTCTCCATATGAAAACTTAAGTCAGGGTTTTCAGTTCAATTTTTTTCTGAAATTCTGAAAAACTCATTCTTTCTAAACTAACGTTTCCTTACTATTAACTCATATTCATCACCTCACTACTGTTTAGCTTCGAACAGACCGAGAAATGTGAACATTTGGGGGGTGGGGGTGAGATTATTTTTACTCAGTTATCATTGGAATATCTTTCGCTCTGGTTCGAGGATAAATTCCTGTTGAAACAATAAAATTTAATTTTCTTAATATATTAAACCATACGCTGACCATTTTGTCACTAGCGGTTGCTGGGAAAACCCTTTAATTTCTGAAAATATTCATCCATGCGCACTCGCGCAATCACATCCAGTGGTCATCCGGGGAATTCCTTTTGTGCGAATGCACTTGGTTCTACTCATACAAGCATGTACATTTGTCTGGCAGACGGACCGTTCAGGCAAGGGCCCGTATGGCGAGCCCGTCTCCCAAACGAGTGAGTCAGCGGACGGGTTAAACATTTGACATTAAAAGGTTCAATGAATTCAACTCGTCAATATACTCCATACTTACCCGATATAAGAGACCATTTCGAGGGCATCACCTGGTTAAAGCGCAGGAGTTCCCACCAGTAGGATTCAACTTATTTAGCCCGATGCGTTTACGCTTTTACTCACCTCGTCTCTTTCGATGGAACTGCCAAGTTATTTAATTTCGTAATCACCTGCGCTTTGAGAGCGGAATTGATGCCAAACCGGTATTGCTCCATGGTAATTACTTGTATTCCTTTCCAGATATCTTCCAGCGGACTCACGGACTCTGTAGCAAATAATTTTCGCAGTGGAAAACCTGGGATGAACTCCGTTGCATCACATAAAATTCTAATCCTTGTCGGATTCACAGCCATGTGCCTCCTCGCCTTTGGAATCTTACGGGAATGGAACTGGTTCAGGGCACGACATAGCTTGATGGAAGAGTGCATCAAGTTGGACTGTGAAATGAACTTAGAAAAGGAAGTCTCATTCAGTGGCGCGTGGTGCCCCAGGGAAAGCGTGGTGAAAATTCACGAGGCCTATTTCGACGAACCTCTTGCGAAAGAAATTTCGAAATTTTTGGTCGGAAAATCCGTGGCCGATTTTGGGGCTGGCAGCGGAAAATACGTGATTAAGCTGAAGGAATTAAGGGAGGTGGCCAATGTCGACGGTTACGACGGGATGCCAAGCGTGAATGTCATCAGCAAGGGAGCCGTGAAACAAGTGGACCTGACGGAAGACCTTGGGACGAGCATCCCCATGTACGATTGGGTCATGAGTTTGGAGGTAGGAGAGCACATCCCCAAGGAGAAGGAGGAAATTTTCCTGGAGAACGTGTGGGGCCATGCCCGAGATGGGATCATCTTATCTTGGGCAATACCTGGACAAGGCGGGAATGGACACGTGAATAATCGCCCAAATGAGTATATCATATCAAAGATGGGGAATGCATCTTTCGCTTTCCAACCTACGGAGACTAAGAAGATCCGAGAAGTTGCAAGAATTGGACATTTCCATGATACGCTCATGGTTTTCAAGAAAACTCATGAATAGGCTCTGGTATCATTAGGTAACACAATGGCACCAACGACGGAGCTAAACATCAAAAGCGACTAATAAGTATTCAACGTTTTGAAAACGAATTAGCTGTCAGAGATATATTCAGGCAATCTACTCCATGCTCTGTGATTATTTTCTGGCATCTTAGGGAATCCATAATATTTGTGTGAGTTGTAACTTCGCTCCTCCTGACTCCGAAAACCGAATGGACGGAGTTATAAGGAATGTAGGGTCTGCTCATCTTACGGGGCAACACTGCCTCCCATGTGTGTTGCATCGATTGACGTCTGGAGTCGGTTTCTGGATTTCTCCACCTTGCTTTCTTCAATTTAGGAGCGATTTATGTTATCGATTTAATTGCGTGTCTGCTTTAGGAATGGCAAATATACCACTTCGTGGGAAAAAAAATCGATCATCTCGGTCTTTGCCTGCATTTCTTATTCTTCACGCAAACACCTCTTCAAGGATGAATTGTTGGATTATACCACATCATGTAATTCCAATGGTGTAACTGCACTTGTGACTCCTTTGGTGACTTCTTGATCAACATTCAAATTCTAAGGCTAAGCCGCTAGTACTTGGAATGGAATTACTCGCTACCCATTTTGAAAACGGAGTGAAGTAAGCCGAAGGCTTACAGAAATGAATATTTAAATATGACACGGGATGAAAATGTTTAAAACCACAGAAAATTACACTTCGTCGTACGTCATCGTGTCAGTCTCGGAATTCCACATTTGCATGCAGAGATGCATTAGTACATTTATCGATTTTTCGCTTCATCTTTTCCCGACGATGGGAGATGCAGGCGAACCAAAATGCAAGAACCAAAGAGAAAGTAGAAATTCCAGCGAAACAGCCGACTTGTTGAAATTGATACTAGGTACGGAAAGGGGCTTTCCACCCCCTCTGTGCATATTCCCTGGCCTTAAAAATGCCTTTTAGACAGATGTATCAGCCATCTAATGAGAAAGGTTTATGAAAAATGACATTTCCCAAGAAAACCTAGGCCCGGGAATATCTTCTCGTCGAAACAAGGCTATAGACAATAAGAGCTCCCATATGGCCTTCGGGCCATGAAATATCATAGAGTAGGGAACAGGGAATACGAGCTTGTTCATGGCCTGGGCTCCATGGTCCTGTCTAGGATATGGGAATAAATGATGAAGTGTCCTGGTCTATTGATTTCTATAATGACACTGAGCAAGACATTTGGCGAGGTACTAAACACTCATGTTAAGGACGAATCCACAGAAAAATGAAAGGACACCTCAGTGCATTGTGCGAAAAGCAAGACCCATCTTCCATATAATGGCCTGAAGGAAAAATTCAACTTTCCCCCCAAAAATTCCAAGTGCAACTTAGGCACATTGAACATCTCGTAGGTCCGAATTTGAATCGATTATGGAATGGCAATATTGGAGAGCCAATATTTTCCCTATATTGGCCAAGGTGTAGCCAACGTGCCCAATGTTGGTCCAGCATTAAACCAATATCTGGTGTTACTCAGATCATTTTCTCATCTAATCCACCACATTTTCTCATTTCCTTCCCCATGCCTTCTAATGTAAATGCCCTTCATTTCACTTATTCAGTTGAAAAGTAATCTCGGCCAATCATCTGTATTAAGAACTAGCGAGTTTGTTTGCCCGAAGGGCAAACAAACTCGCTATTGTCGCGCCTTCGGCGCTCTATTACCTTGGATAGTGATTAATTCATTCATTTTTTTCCGAAATGGGAAACACGTATTTAAAGCACGTCGGCAATGAAATACGTGACACATGAAGTCGAAAGTCTTGATTTTCATCAAAATCATTACCTCTGTGATTCTGTGTGCCAAACTTTTTTGTAAGGATGGAGAATACATTTTGAAATACTTCCCTCCAATAATCTACGCTAATGAGGCATATTTCAAAATTAGGATTTTTCCTCTACCCAGCCATTAAACAGGTACTTCTGAGGGAAGCTTAAATTTTCTGTCTCTGTTTCTTTGGATCAACAAAAATTCAGAAAATGGGACTGAGAAAAGTGCCCTAATGGGTTTTATCGAATTTTTTTTACTTTTGAAATGTAGACACCGGAAACTCCATGCCACACAGTTTCAACCTTACACGTTTCCCCTTTTCGCTGGCGAAAAAAAAATGTATTTGGAAAATGGACCCACCCAAAAGCTGTGCTCTGAGGAGGTATATAGAAAAAGATTAAGTTTTCCTTAAATCAGCATCACGTCAGTGATGGGTGCACCAGCTACTTTTCTATGTCTGCACGGTGAACTACATGCCCACAAAGTTTCTATATTATACGTTTGCCCTTTTCACTGGTGAAAAAAACATGCTTGGAAAAGCGGAGCCTCCTAAAAGCTTTGCCCGGAGGGGATGCACCATGAAAGCTGAATACTTCCTCAGCTCAGTAATATCATGTCACTTATACGTGTGCCAAGTTTCACCTTTCCATTTCTGTCCAATTTGCCACAACAATTTTTTTTTTCAAAACATCCCCCCATTCAAAAAATTCCCCCAGGGGATGTATCGAGACTTAACATTTTCATGTAACACTTTGTCTCAGCAATCACATTCATGCAAAGTTTCAGTTTTCCATGTTCATCAGTTTAAATGATGCAAAAAAATTAGTTGAATAAATCTCACTTTGAAATTTGTGCCCCAAGGGCATTTATTTTTAAAGTGTAATTTTTTCTGCATCATCCCAATAGGTAGTTATCTACCAAGTTTCATCTTTCCACTCCACTTAATCTCAAAACAAAATCACTCCAAAACAAAAAAGTACTTGAGAACGTCGGGTCACAAATATGCCCCAGGGCATGGATCTAAAATTTTTTTATTTTTCCTGAACTCATCGTCTCATTAGGCACCTCCATGCCAAATTTCAGCTTTCCATGACTCTCCGTTTTACTCAACCAAAAATAATGTTATGGTGGGGGAATGAGTACCGGGAAAGAAGGCAATAAAAGCCTAAAGGAAGCCAAGGAATGACCAGGAATTGAACCCGGACCTTCTGCTTGGTAGTCAAAGATGCTATTACTACACCACCGATCCCTGCCCATCCAATTGTTTTTCTGAATGCCATCTTCATCTGTCACAAAATATATTGAAGAAAAACGTTTCCCCGCAAAATGTGTACCCCCAGGGCATGTACCTCCAAAGTCGGATTTTTTATGAACTCTGCATCCTAAAAGGTACATGTGCACCAAGTTTCAGATTTCTAACCCTTCTAGAACATGGTTAGAATTAGCGTCAGTCAGTCAGTCACGATCGTCTATATATATTAGATTCATGGCTAGACCTCCGCGTAACAGAACCAATCGAAGTATCCACGGATAAATGCTATGCCTGCCGATTTCCTTGCCTGCTAATGGGTTATTCCAGCTTGATTGCTACGGGAGGCCTGGTTCCTCTCCTCTTCCCTCCTGCAGTCACGACAATCGGGAAACGTTTCATCCATGCATCTAATGATGTAAGAATGAACATGTTACTACTACTGTGGTGAAAATCGGGAAATCTGACAATGGTTGGCTAACATTTTTGTCTGCATAGCTCTTCTCCCCTTTTTATCCATCCATGAGTGAATTTGAAAATATGGGGAAGAGTGCAATATCATGAAAATGTTAAGTCTCATGCGACCGCATTAAAATATTATTACAATTTCCCGGTGTATCTCTGGAATCCCAACCGTCGACCACAATGCATCGTTATCTCATCGGAATAGCATCCTCATCGGTATGAATTCCTGACGCACTTCCTACAGAGCATAATTCTATCTCCAGCTGAATCTAGATCTGAATCATGTCTAGATTCCGTGTAGCATCAAACACTGAAACCCACACAGCCAGCATCAGAACTCCAACAATCACCGAACCCAGCAGGAATTTAGTGTCACATCTTCCGTACTGTTCAGAATTATCTCCAGTGGCTTTCGTTTCCTCCTGAAATGAGCATAGAATTCATTAGTGACTCGGGATCCCGAATTTTCCTGTGTTTCAGAACCCGAAGGGGGAGTATGGCGGCGCCCTTGTGGCAGCACGCTTTCCTTTCCTTTCCTCGCATTCCTCGCTTCCTCTTTCTCTATCTTCTCACTCCTGCTGTGATGTTTCCTATTGTGCGCGAGAGTGCTCCTTCTACATATCAGCAGGTATCCAAACAAGAACTTCTCGCCCTAAAGTTCAAGACCTCACAGAATATTCACCCAGACATTGCTGCCATCCTGAATGATCTTGGCATAGGCCCACGCAGGCC
>CAJPEV010004757.1:0-19420 GCA_905338385.1 Darwinula stevensoni
CTATAGGTTTTTCGTTTTTCAAAAACCTATAGGAAAGTCTATAGGTTTCCTATAAGAAATAGCTAAAGGTTTCCTATAGGACATTTCCGTAAGGGTACTCACATAATCATTCAACTTGTCCTTGGTCATTAAAAACTGAGCGATCTACCAATGTCCATGATTTTTCAAAAGATGCAAAGTCGTTATAAATGTAACCAGGGATGTGCTTAACACATCCTGTCTCTCACGTAGAGACACGCATGGCTAGTGTCATTCAAGCTCTCTCTTCTGGTGTCTTTTTCAGATCTAGGATGAATGAATCATTATTTCGCATTTATTCTCTTCACCAGGAACATGTACATCAGGGAGCACTCGGCGGAGGAAAGAGATGATGCGATGGTGCTGTTATCGGTACTGGCGTACGTGAAATTGTCGGCGATAATCTCCACATACCATCGTTCCAAGATTCGAAGGAGATATTCGACTCCTGGAGGAAGACCATCGAGGAGAAACTCGGGAGCCTACGTTCGTCCGTGAGATGGCATGCAGGCGACACGGACGTCGGAAAATGTATCAAGTCGTAAGAAGTCGGAGCAAAATATAATGTTCTGGGGTAAAACCATTCCATACCTTATGCAATTTTTTAAATCCCTGCATGCATTTTTCATTGGGGGCACACGCCTTCTTTCCATCCATACTATTTACCTAAATCATTGAAATAATATTTTGATATGTTCCTCTCTGGAAAATTTTCTCAACACGTATTCTCTCTTGTGAGAGATGATTTCATTGGTAAGGAGAGGGCACTTTTCTGTCCTTTGAGAAATGCGATAACCCAATACCCCCATCTAGTGGCCTAAAGGAGAACTTCAAACGGGACCCTATTGGCCTACAGGGTTCTGTATAAGCCATATAGGGAAAGGTCTCCCTTTAGAACCTATAGGACCTATAGGGAACCCTATAGGTCCTATAGGTTCCAAAGGGAGACCTATAGGGAACCCTATAGGTCCTATAGGTTTCTGCATAGGCTCTATAGGGAACCCTATAGGTCCTATAGCGAACCCTACAGGTCCTAAAGGAACCATATAGGTTTTATAGGGAACTCTATAGGTTCTACAGGGAACCATACAGGTCCCATACTGAACCCAATGGGGCCTATAGGTATCTATAGGGTTCCTATATATTCTTAAAGGAATATATAGGAATCCTGTAACACATTTTCGTAAAGGATGACCTTTTTCTCTGAGATAATTTCCACCTTCACCGCTCCCCAGCACAAGCTTTCACCCAATCTGTCAATGCCTTGCATTTGCTGATGTTGGCGAAAATGAGAATAAAATTGATGAAGAGCATTATCTATGGAAAGGGAAATGTGAAAGCTAAGATTAAAAAAAAACTCTCAGTAAGTAAAGTATTGGAATCTTTGTGAACTTTCGGTGGGCAGGAGTTCACAGAGGGTGGGACAGAGGACTGACTTATTTGTAAGAGGAATGATTATTGTCAGACACTTCTGTCCAATAATTGCGTTAACGTCCGAGTCATGACGACAGTTGATGGAAAATCAGTTTGCTGTCCCGTCGATCTCGAAGAGATTCTCAGCTTGTTCTCGGCATAGCGGGAGGAGAGGACGAGGCATTTATCACTCGTTTCGGCTTCCGTAATTCCGATCTCCGAAGGTAGAGACGCGTGACAGACGATCAGAGGAGAGAGCTTAAACTTTTCTTCTACGGGATGGTCCAAGTCCATTAAAACAGTGAATGAAATTAATCCGGTCATTTCTGGCGAAAACAACTTCCATGGAAGATTTGAGAGCACTTGGAATTTCTTGATCGGCTCAGAATTTTTTCCATTCATCTCAACTCATCAAACATGTCCATTCTTCTTCCACGGTGGTCAAGTGTTCATACTAAATTTTTTTTTCTCTTCAAAATCGAATTATAAAAGTAATCAATAAGTTTGATTGATTCATCCTCATGAATCCTCACGACCCAATGCAAGATTGCCAAGGGAATTGGCATGAAATAAATAGTTATGGTGGCAGTATTGTCTCTATTCATCCAGTCCTCGCAGGCATGCAAACAGTTGTGCATTCGAAATGCCACAATATTTACCTCCATGGCAGAGAAGTTGCATTTAGAATAAATTTCGCACGGTGGTACACATTGCGAAAATCGCGCATCTCTGTTTATTGGAAAGCAGGCCAATCGACGAAACATTTGAAAATGTAAATTGTAACATATGGGTCGTAGAAATGGACATTACATTTGGGGTAATGTGCATTTTTGCATGTGACCTCTGAAATGCAATTGTGAAATTTAAAACAAAATGTGTACCTAACGTATGACTATATCTCCAGGTCTTTTTTCATCCAATACTATCAGAATCTCTAATGCATATACTGGGGTATTTTTAGGTATTGTTAGCACGCTTTCTCTCCCGTGAATGTTCAAAAGCATTGATACTTCTCAAATATACTATCGAAGGCGCACTGGATAGATTGGCAGAGAAAGAAAAATGAACCTTTATCTTAATTGACCTGTCCTTCATCATTGGAATATGAAATTAATTTATATTTCTTAACCAATTTCCTACCAAATGGACAGCAATTAAGGCCTGTATTTATTTCCAATGAATTGCATAGTTTCCACGATGCAAGATGTTTGTAGAGGGTAGCTTCACATCAACACATATAGCGAGAGGACGAAAGGATTTCAGATATTAATTGGGTATATTACCTTTAGAATTAATAAACAAGTTAATTTCCGACATCCATCCATCTATACTCTATTAGAATACGCGAAGGAGATTCATGGTAGGTGTAGCCTCTGGCCTATAAAGCTTTAGCCACTCAAGTATATAGGTTAGGTAGCCCATAACCCTATAAGCCTTTGCTTTTCCAGATCATAGGCTTGGTTTCCGATCGCCCCATGAGCCTTTTCCTTTCATTTAATAAGCTAGGCGCGTTTCGTGATTCGTCCATGCAAATGTTAGGCCTACAAGCCTTTGCTTTGCGGACCTTGGTTGGGTGAGATGAGTTAGTTTAATAATGCGCGATCCGTGCGCGTATGAGAAGCACCGAGGCTGCGTAGCTGCGTAGATCTGCACTGACCGATGAGCAACTAGAAGATATCAATGCCGATAGGAGAGCTGCATTAACTGTAGAGCAACATATGGCTGTTAACGTTGCGCGGAGAGCTCTGCGTGTACGCGTCGAACCACTTCCACCAGCGAGAGTACTGGACAACCAGTCCAGTACTTTTGCAACATTACGCGTGTGATAATGAGAAACATGAACGCAAACGTCTTACAAGATGAGGTGATGACGGGTGCGCTTCGTAGCTCGTTAATTCGCTGCGAAGTTTCAATGGGCACGTCATCTGACGTCACATACGCTTCCATCTTTGTCGACTCCAATTCCCTATTGTGCTTGCCAACGGTATGGCCACAAACAAGTCTCAGGGAGAGACATTCGATGTCGGACTATTACTTCCAAAGCCAGTATTGACGCATGGGCGATTGTTCGTTGCCTGTTAGCGAGTTCTATCTGAGGATTCCCTGAAGATTCCGATTATCAATTGACCGAAGCAGGGCAAAACTGTAGCTAGCATGGCACCATTGCTGACGTTGTGGTATATGGAAAAGTACTTCTTTAATTGTCTAATTCATTCATCGGGAATTTTATTATGAAAGAAACATCCGTTTCATTCCCATGTTTGTCACGTTCTTTACCCTTTCATGATTCATACCATATTCCTTTACTTGACCCATGCCCAACTAATTTTTGGTTATTTTTGCGCATACAGGCAGGGATACCACGCTGTGCCTCAGGATCTCTTTGATGTATACAGGGTGTAACTTATGTCGGGAGTCACTGGGATCTATGGCACAACCTATGACCTGGAAAGGAATAGCCTCATGGACTTCGCGCGATGAATAACGTGCAAGGCCTACAAGGCTCTGCCTCTCTGGGCCATAGAACTCTATGATTTCTGACATATGATAAACTCTGTATATGTTCCATCATGAACTGCATATTACATTTTGGCAGGGAGTATCTGGCTAAGACTGTTCTTAGTTGATAAGTCATGCCAAAAAAAGTTTTAGTCCTTAGGCAGAAGGCCGCAATTGCGGCCATAGGCTGCTAGTTACAATAGAATACGTGTATTATGAAGTGCACTTTGCAATAATTATCTCCCAAACATGATTTCCCAAAATCTTCCAATAAACATCAAAATCTTGTGCATTGGAAATACATCGTGTGCTGCTGCAACATAATTTTTTAAGGCGAATGTCTTGATTTGTACTCTTTTAGCTCCCTTGCGGCAAGTTCACTTTGACTCTTTTAGAGTTTGCTGGATGCGGTTTCGTGAGTAGATGCAGAGAATCTCTCATGATGAGTTCCCGTTGCGTTGAAGAAGCAAACTGTTGATGTGGGAAGGTCAGAGTGATGATCACTCTTTTGTGTCTAACGAATCGTCCTTGGGATTAGTTGGCCCGGTTACTGAAATACACGAAGTCCTAAAAATGAAACAAAATTAAGTTCACACTTGGTAACCGGAAGGATGAGGGGGTGCGAGGAAGTAAGAAAGCATCATTACGATTAAGAAGGCGGCAGCGAAGACGAGTACTTTCACTTTAACACTCAGTTTTGGGGAGAAAGTGAGGCCATAGTGATCCGCATCTGTGAGGACCTCCTTCCAGAGACCTGACCATTGTTTTTTGATCGCCCCGACCGTCCTCCCGCTATCGCTCTTCACCTGGAACCACCAAGAAAAAGAAATACGTACTTCCATCTTTCTTCCATCGATATGGGTGACTATATACAGAGCTCAGCAACTCAAACAAAATTATTAAGAAGAGATGAATGAGATATAAAAAAAATGATTAAGACCTGGAATTTCACGCTCCCGAAGAGATTTGTAGTAGACATGGGAACCTTAATGCGTGCCACTGTCTTGCCCTTCGAATTCATTATTAGGAACTTCGGGGTCACGAGGTTCTGCTCATGTTCCACAATCCCGATCAGCTGTTCCGGCGGAGCAAACACTTCCAATCTCTGAAGGGAACAAGGAAGTTGGTTAATGCTGCCACTGGCCACCCAAAATGTTTTTTTTTTAATTCTAGAGTACCGAATGGTTTCCTTGCATTCTGAATTCATNGTTTCCTTGCATTCTGAATTCATCAACAAAAAATTCACCGCAGTCGCTTTGAATGCACGAGCCGAACTTTTGAACTCTATCTTTGGTCTTATCTTCCAAATCATTCCAATCTTTTCTCGTTTTGCCTTACCTCGGCATAATTTGCAATAGGAAGAGGACGGTGAAATGACTGACCTGATGGCTATCGGCATCCGAAACGAGGTGTCGAAAGATGCGCATCACCTCGGTGCTCTGAGCGTCGAGTATCCTAGTGCCAAAGCCTTGACGGTCTCCACCGCTGGAACTCACGTTGCATCTCAAATCCTCGACCGCGTCATAGACAGTCTGTCCCAAGCTGTCCTTCACCTTGTACCTTCTCTTTGACTCGCTAAAGCTCAGGACTAGAAGGGACAAAAAAACGCCTTCGTCCATTGCCGCACCCGAATGCGAAAAGAAAACCGCCTACCCTTGTTGGCGTCTGCTTGCTCTTCGATCCGTAATTTGTCGACCTTGACGAGATACTTCAGGATCTGGAGACCCGCTTCCTTCTCTTCTGATTTCGATTCGTCGACCGGTTTTCCATCTTCCTCCGCTTTTTTTCGAGAAAACGAAATATCCAGGGAAACAAATTATTTTGGTTGAAGGTTCGGGCATGAGAGGTATGAATTCCTTCTTGATCCCTTACTGAAATGTCCTATAAGAAACCTAAAGTTATTTTTTTATAGGAAACCTATAGACGGAACTCAATGATTCTATCTGGAATATGGGGATGACAAATAAGGAACTATCGAAGTTTATTGATTGCTACAATGAGGCAAGGCGAGAACAATACTTCCATCTAGTGGCCTAGAGGAGAACTTCAAACGGAACCCTTTAGGCCTGTAGGGTTTCGTATAAGCCCTATGGGGAACCCTATAGGTCCTATAGGGAACCCTATTGGTTTTATAGGGAACCCTATGGGTCCTATACAGAACTCTTTGGGTCCTATAGGGAACCTATAGGCTTTATGGGGAACCCTATTCGTTCTTTAGGGAACTCTATAGGTTCAATAGGGGACTCTATAGGTCCCAAACTGAACTCTATGGGGCATATAGGATCCTATAGGATTCCTTTAGGTTCCTATAAGACATTTTTGTAAGGGATGTTCCGCTCCTCCCTACCTTCAACACTCGAGTCAAAATAAACTTGAAGAGAAAAGTGTTTTTGATGGGAGCGTGCACTGCCGATACGACTCTATTGCCTTTTATTTATAAGTGGAAACGTGTTACCTAATGATTTTCATAATAAAATAGCTTGAAAGTCGTGGTGTGCTTTGATCGCAGCACCGTTTCCCATTTCTATTCTTGCTTTTTCATCATTATAATTTATTGAATAACAATGATGTTTCTGCATGACTTAGTCCAACGAGACGATGATGAAAGAAGCTGGGAAGCGATCAAGCAGGACATTCTTTGGACAAAAGTCGATCGACTTATTCACAAGAGGACAGTGGAAATGGCATAAATGTCGTTTCTGAGTTCACATCAATGGTTAAGATTCTTAGAAGTTATAGACGTGATGGAATTGAACGTTTTTAGATTTTAAGTAGAAGAGTTTGTTCAAGATGACGCAATTTGGTTGAGGATTCCCATGAGTTCATAAAATTACAGCCGGTCTTACAGTGGGTACGATGAAGCCCCTCCCATGTATTTTCTCTTGCTGGCATTTCTTACTCACCAGTTGAATGAAAACGCACTTTCCATCAGCATATACGGATTAGAGACGCCATGACGCCATTACAGATAATTTTTCTGTTTTCTGAATGTGTTTTTTCGCTTTCATTCTTCATAGAAATTTCCCATCGGCAAAAGCATGCTCCAGTTTTTGGAGTCTAATATGTTCCACTTTTTTGGGGGAAATCCGAGTAGAAAATTGGAGTTTATTTCAAAGTTCCACATTTCTCATGACTGTAACATCAGAATTGAACTTTTCGTGCATACCTGAATGAATTTCTGGTTACGGATGAATTAACGGTTACGCAATGCGAGGAGAAGCTGTGTTACATCAGGATCTTTGTATCTCATAGCAGATTCATGGGACCGCGACGAGCGATTACGGAAAATGCTAAAAAAAAATTCAGTACTTATAGTCTTGGGATACTTTTCTTTCTTCGCTGGGGTTTCACCTAAATGTATGCACTCCTCTTCCACATTCAGTATGCGAGGTAACCCATGCCTAATCCATTTCCTCGCTTAGCTCTAAATCTAAAAAAAAGTCTTCACGAGAGGAATGGACTGCGGCATGGATTGATCGTTCTTTTTGTCACTAATAAATCGGAGAGAAATTATATTTTTATTAATAAGGAAAATAAGGGAGAAAAATAGCATGTAATGAAAGCAAAAAGGGAATAAAATTAACAAAAATATAAAGGTTTCAAATAGACATACCTGAAAACTATATTACGTGTCAAAGATCAAATGACGAGGGATGGAGGGGGGCTAGGGAGAGGGTGTTACAAATATAGGTACATATCCGCTTCTGTCCCTATTTTACAACAGGTTTCGCAGGAAGCGCGAATCGTCTACCAATACCCTATTACGAACTGGAATGAGTGCAAGACTAAGGACTAAGGAACAGCAGGGATTACTACACATTCTGTCCGACAGCGTTTTTTTTTTCATTAGGGAATGAAACCGGAAAAATCACAATCTCGCAATATTCTTTGTGCATTGGTTGGGAGGAAAAGGAGGAAAGCAGTAGGGTTAAAATTTTTACTCATAAAAGATGTTGGATGCCTCGCGAGTGGAAATTCTAAAGTATTATTGAAATATCTTTGAATGCCGAATTCTTTCAAGCGAATATGGAAAAAGATGGATTGTGAAGCAAAGGAGTGACGCATGAAAAATTTTTTTTTAAAGAGGTTGTGAGACAGCGGTGTGCTGGTGCCTGGCATCTCCCATGCCCGGGGAAGAGAAGTCTAGACAGGAAAAAAATATTGAGTGAGAAAGGGAAAGAAGGATCAAGCTTTCTACAGTACGCTGGCCATTTCAGGCAAAACTGGGAAAAATCCTACCATTCCTACCTAATCCTACCGGTTCACCTGGAAAGGCGATGCAAGTGTCATCTGGTTATTCCATCACACCATTGACTCTGTGGAAAGCAGCTCGTGATCGTAGACGAGGAAGGAGACATGCAGGAGAAACGCGATCGATTGCTGCATGATACCTCAACATGGCCATAGTCAAATCGTTCTTGGTCAGAGGAGACTCAACACATTCGCGCATGATTCGGCAGCCAATTTTCTTAGTCATCTCGAAATATAGTATCCTCGTTCTGAGGATAATCGGTCCAAAGGGTTGAACTAATTCCTTATCCCGATTAGGTCCTTTTTCCAGGGAGAATGAGGGGAGGAAATAGTGAAAGCCCCTGTGTCTATTAATTTGTGTGTATTTTGATCCTATTAACTCGCCTATCGTTGCGTAGGATAATTTGGATTCCTTATAAAGTTTTATGACCCTGATTAAATTATCTCAAGCGTGTGAATTTTTGTTTCCTGTCTCCATTTGAATGCCCCCAAAATTAACAACCGTGCCGGAAGACATTCATCCGCACCCATGTTTTCGTAAGGAAACCATTCAGGAGAGAATAGACAGGCTGGGAGTGAGTGGCAATGTGCGGAGAGGGAAAGGGGAAAGCTCAGGTGGGGGGAGGGAAAGGAAAGCGGAGCATTTGATGAAAAAAAGGCGTCATAGGTACAAAAAAATCAATAGTGGTAGGCGCCAGTTGAAGTTGCGTCGGTCCTCTTCTCCCCTTTTCACACACACAGACACAAACGATCACGAGCACGCACTATGCGAGGAAAAAATGTCGCCAGACAAAATGTCGCGGACAAAATGTCGCCGTGATAATAATGTCACGGGAAAAATTTTTTTAGGGCAAATGTAAACGAGACATTATCGCTTGACAAAATACACTATTAGGCTTGCGTAATTAAATATGCGTGATAGTGCAGACGATCATGGAAACGTTCGTAGAAGTCAAGAAATGAACCCAAAAGTGACCCACAAGCATTTTAAATGAACCTTTTCAACGAACATACAGCTAACATGATAACCATCTATAGACAATAGGTCTTTTGATCCTCTGAACTCTCCTCTCGTTGCGTAGGATAGGTCATTGAAACCATTTTAGGAAGCCTTTATGTTCCTACGCCTCTTACTTTCGGTGAGTTATTTGGAACAGGAATTTGAATGTTTTCTTTGAAGTGTTGATATACGCCTTTACGAAAATGTCTTATAGGATTCCTATATATTCCTATAAGAATCCCTTAGGAACTTGAAGGAATCCTATAGGTTCCTATATGCCCCATAGAGTTCAGTTCGGGACCTATAGAGTCCCTTATACTGTAGAACCTATAGAGTTCCCTATAGAACCTATAGAGCCCCCTATAGAACCAATAGGGTTCCTCATAGGGCCTATAGGTTCCCTATAGGACCCAAAGGGCTCTGTAAAGGACCCGTAGGGTTCCCTATAGGTCCTATAGGGTTCCATATAAGACCTATAGGGTTCCCTATAGGACCTATACGACCTATAGGGATCCCTATAGGACTTATACGGAACCCTATAGGCCTATAGGGTTCCATTTGAAGTTCTCCTCTAGGCCACTAGATGGAAGTATCGGATTCTCGCATTTCTCAAAGGGCACAAAAGTGCTCTCCCCTTACCCAAGGAATCATCTCTCACAAGAGAGTTTTATACGTCCCCTAATGTCTCGCCTTGCTTCATTGTAGCAATTAGTTAACTTTGACAGTTCCTAATTTGTCATGCCCATCTTCCAGATATAATCATGGAGTCCCGTGAAGATATATGCCCTTATTCTTTTTGAAGACCACGTACGAAACTGAGTTGAACCTATCCAAGTGGCGTTTCAGTAAAGGGAGGTGATCGCAGGTTCTATCTTCTATTTCCTTAGGTCGAGAGAAGAATATCTCTTCTTCCTACCGAAGGAAGTATATGTACAATCCAGCGACGCATGTGGGGCGGGGTCATAAATTATGCACACCCCGGAATTCCGGTATTAATAATGGATGTGTCCCTACCATGGAAAAACTCCTAATCATTTTTTTTTTTTACACCGAAATGCTGGCATCATGGATTTCGCAGCATTGTATGGCTTCTTTGGAAGTCATGTACGAGAGTGAAAACGAAAAGAGTTAGTATTACTCTATCATCTTAGCTCCTGAAAAGGTCTGTTCGGAGATCGGCTACTTAGAGGTTATACTCATCATTCGTCTCAATTGTAATATCCCTTCTGCAGACCCTTTGGTAGCACATTGAAAAAAAGCGTGTAGATGCTACCTCCAATTTACAAGCAAGATGACATTTTTGCAGCCGTCATAAAAGTCATCTGTCTTCCCATAGACGATTAAGAACGGTGCAATTGCAACTGAAAATACCTTAGGTTTAAATATTTTTTCATCATCCCTCATACTTTTATAATGGGTAGATTTTTCATTTGTCAAGCAAAAAATGACAATCTTTACCTTTTTCAATGAGACTTCGAATACGTTGATGCCTTTGATTTTCATACACAATAACTTCAAATTGTAAATGCTTCAGAATCCTTGCTAGACGATTCCGGTCGAATGCAATACCCGTTCGCTCTGGCAGATCGATCAGGAACTTTTCTTGGTTAAAAACTAATGCTTTACCTCGCAAGGGATGATTCATTTCATAGCAAGGCATATTATCTGAAAAGAGGAAGAGAAGCATAATAATAACCTTCAATCCATGAGGGCCTTAACAACTTTAGTGGATTCGCGAAGGCCCACCCAACAGACACTTCTAAGCATCACTCTAGGCCATTGGAAAACAGTACAATAGTCAAATTCAACTTACAATCTATTCACAATAACGGGGCTTCAATTTGACTATGGGAATATTGAATCTCTAAAGAGATGGGGTGCTCAAAGCGTGGTCTACAGGCCTCATGCGCCCTTGTAGTGTTCCTGTGCAGCCCACACGGAAAGTTTTATAAATTGAAATGGCAGGCAGTAGTGGGATTAAAGGGTAGGGATTGTAGAATGGGGTTGACTCAGTTTAAGTTCCTCCCACTACGATCCTCTATCCAGTAATCCCACTCAAGTTCTTTAAGTCTATGGCCTGTAGACCTGCAGCGTAGAGCCAATGTGGCCCCTAGAACCCAAATATCTGATCAAATCTGTCTTAGAGAATTTCGTATACATTCTTAACTGCTCGCACCTTTTGACTTTTATTTTTCAAGAAAGCTCTTGAAACTATAAGCAGTTTCAATTACCTCCCAGATGCACATATTTGGTATAAGTCAACCACTTGCCAGTAGGACTGGACCGATCTTTAGATCGAACATATACCGAATCAGGCGTTTTCCATAAAATCGGCGAAACCAATCCTGGGCCAGCCGTTTTTCTTTTTTTTTGCGCGCCGAACACACATCGCATTTCTTCTTCCTACTTTGACTTCCCAGCATTTTTTAGAAGGCGGGACAACTCCTACCAGCTGACAGTGGCAGATGCGATCAACATTTATTCCGGAGAATGGAACTCAAATCTTGAAAGCATGCGCCAGAAGCGAGGCGCGGTCAAGAACGCAACTTCTTCCGCTAAATGGTACCGGCGAAGGAGCACGTGCGAGAGGATGCTGCATTTTGCATTCCCATTAGATCATATAAACCCTTGCCGTTGAATATTCTAAAACAAACGCTGAGACCTTGAATAGGCCTGCTTCCATTATATGTGCAGATGCCTAACGTTAACGTTAGGCTTAGGCCTCTAACGTTAGATGCAGCCATCGCGTGTGCAGCATGATGGGCCTATGTCGAATTTTGATTCTGCTTGGCTTGTGATACGTGCTCCAGATGGTTTTCACTAGCCTAGATCTTCGTTTCCTTGTCTTTCTTCAATTGTTGACACATGGAATGCTAAAGCAGTACTGTTGCTTAGATTCTAACAAAAGCCCCAAATCAGAAGTGATATAAATATTACTTAGAACGTAACACCCATTGTGAAAACAGAATTTCATAATTATGGCAAATTTTCCTGTAGTATGGAGCACTATTTTTTGTGATTTTTGAAAAATGATCTCAATAAAAAAAAGTCATTGTAGAGGTTTTTCACTTCATGTTCACTGTAGAACTGATGCATCTAATTGAAGTTAATGGCATCTTGATTACACTAGCTCTGCAATAAAGACCAATCCCATAGACATGCACAAAGATTGGTATCAATTACCTTTCGAGAGGAGATATTGGGAACTGGCACATTTGCCAAAATTTCAAATTGGCACAACCCTACTCAACCAGAACACTGCATATCAATGTGTCCATGTGCCCAATAATACGGATATTCGGATGGAGGTATAATTTTCCTACTAATAAAGAAGCTTCAAGGAACTTGCTACCAGTAACATACTCTGCTCAATTTCAATTTTAGAAGATATCACAAAATGCTACAATAACCACCTTACATCATCACAGATTCACGTGTCAAGGTTCCTGACATGAAATCAAGTCAATGTGGAGTTAAGGACAGGCATTGTGCAGAATAATCAATCAAACTAGCAAAATGCAGTCATTTAAACTGTGAGGTAGCAAGACTTGATATTGGGATAAGAGAGGTCTAAACAAAAATCATTCATCCAAAATATTGCACTTCTGGTACCTGTTGTTAAACGGAATGCACGAAGACTGCCTGGCGTCTTCAAGCTTCTTGGTTTGAGTAGGTACATTAAGAGGGATTTTAATCCATTATGGTAACCAAAGTCATGATCAAGTCCATGTAGAACTTGATATGCCTGATTCGAGTTAGGCATGTCTTATCTCATCTCTTAAAAAATATATTTGACGAGAGCATATCCACCTACTGCCTAATTTCTAACCACCACCTTGCTTCCTACCCAACTTTTCACTATAAGGGGAACATGCCTCCAGGAGTCATATGCTTATATTTCTATCCCTGCCTTTTTTATTCATGAGCAAAATCTGTTCACTAAAACAGAAAACACCAGTTGTCATTCAGCCATCCCAAAAGAAGATAATCAAAATGGCATTAGATCGCACCCTCAGGGAATATGGCCATGACAATGAATGAATAAGGGCTGGACCTACATATTATCTGTGGGGGCTTATTAGGACTGTAAGGAAATAGGAAAATTCTTAAAGGTAAGGCCATTAAATGTCCTACATATTCACATAGAAGGGGAAGAGTTGACCGCCACCACCTACCACAGACCTGACCTATGCTATTGTTGGACCAGTATGTATATTAGGTCTACCTACAGTGGCATAAGCATGTGAAATAGTTGAATGGCAAATATATGACAAATTGTGAAGAAAGAGACATAGGACACCACCTGCGATATCAATGAGAATAAATTTAATTTTGCAAATTTGATTCATCAAACAATTCACGACTCGAAGGGAGGAATAAACCTGAAAGGAGAGGAAAATGCATTTTGAATCTCATTTTTAGAGATATATCCAGGGCTTCATTCAGGAATTACCTCTTTCATATCAGTTCTTTGATATGAATATCAATATTAATAACAGGTTATTAAAATATTCAATAAAGTTCATTGATGTGATATTCATTTACTCAGCATCTTATTCAGAGGCCACCAATACACAGTAATTCATGTCCACATGATTCCCAAGTATGTCATTCTTAGGTGCTTAGGTCATCCTGTCCAACATAGGCATGTAGAATGTTTGACAGGAAACAAACCCATATGATCTCATCATGTGCTGAAGTTAGCATTTAAGCTAGTTTCATCTTGTGCAAGAGAATTTCACCATGCATGCATCTACTATTGCAATAATGTTATAACAGCAGCAGGGTTCATGTTAACTCACTCTAGCAAGTCCCAGGCTCATATTTCCTTGGAGGGACCCATATTTGCAAAACATCTAATTCTGCAGGACTCGTTGACAACCACCTGAACATGTTCCCACTGAGCTGAAGCTTAGTGCCCAGATTCAAGATTTTAAAAAGCTAATGTGAACCCTAAGCAGTCATCCTTTTAGGTGAAGATGATGAACAACAAAAATGAGAGAAAATTGAAGTACTTGCCCATCATAATATCCTTAGGAGACAAATGGCATATCAACCTTTTTAATAGTGAAATTCTCCATATTTCTTTCAGATATAGTTGATGTCTTGAATCCTTGTGAAGGCAATAGACTGTTAAAAGCTCAATAGGTAATGATGTCTATTGGAGCAGTGTTGCTGCAGATGATGGTAAATGGGATTAATGTTTGTTTGCCAAAAGAGATTTTCAACTCGTTTCTCCTATTCAATGGCTCTGCCTTCACATCCCCCATACCAAAAACGTATGAATACATATTTTAGTGCCCTACTACTCTGAATGATAATATAACTAAGGCCCTCTACAAATAACTTAGTCCACAGGTGCAAATTTGCTTTTAAGGAGGCCTATCATATGATAAGAGATGCCACTGCACAAGGGTCCATGGCACTAACTTTACTAATATCTTGATCTCTCCATGGATTATGGAGGCAGGAGAATGTCAAAACTCAAGCATAAAAGCTATCTGATTACCCTTGAATGGCAGATTAGAATTTAATAGAGTAATAATAGATTAATTCAGATGCGATATTGCATGATATTTTCAGTCAAGATTTCCATTATATTCAGGTATTACTTTAGGCATATATAAAAATCTGTAACTTGTATTCATTGAAATATGGTTTGTCTTCCCAAGTAGAGATTGACCAATACTAGATTTTATAGATTCCGATATATCATATTGTCTGATATTTCAGCATAAACCTAACCTTGTTGAAGATTCAACAGGACAGCTTGGTTTTATTTCCAACTTTCCTTGATGAACTCATGATGAGGTTAGGCAACAAAGCATAGTCCATACCTTAGCATTCTAACAATAGGTCTGCCTCTATGTGCCAGACCAGAAGCATCAGCAGAGCAAAAGACCTGCGATTCCTTGTCTCTTGGATGATGCCAAATTGACTATATCACACATATCAGGGTTTCCCTATGGGCACAAAAAAGATCGTAATAGTCATATTTTCTTTCACTGTGTAGATCAAACAGAACTCAACTTCTGATATCAGCAAAAATCCGGTTTGAAAGAGCCAATGTAAATATTTGGTGATATGGGTATATCAGCCTATTTATATTGGCAACTGATAAATCAGTTGTTCTCTATTCCTAAAATTAAGAAGTTGAATTTCATGTCTAGTAAATGCTCCTGACCTAGATCCGGAGCCTTAAGGGCATTCTGTGATAGAAAGACATCTTGTACTTTCTTCCTAGTTACATGAAAAGATTTGACTTACCTAAATTGACTGGAAATTTTCAATTTTCCTTTGCAGGGACAATTGTGTTCCATAAGGTGATTGGGCAACTCAACCACATTTGAGATTTGTCAGGGACAGACTCATTTTGTTTAAGAATTAAACATAACCCAGTCTGCACAGCATCAAGTAAACATATTCATGTGAAGCATTGAGAATGGTACAGGAATGACCTAAGTGTACTCATATATATTTACAACTCATGCATATAGGCAATTGCTAATGCAAATTACCTCAATGTTGCCTGAAGTCCAATATCCCATTAGGTGATTTATGTGTCAGCAACTTTACATTGGAGCCATCTCTCTATGCCCATAATCTGAGAAAATTTTCTTGCCGCCAGTATCTTCTCAAAAGAATTTGTTTTTGGTAAGTTATATACTTATTCTGTGATTTAGATTCAATGTTCATAGGTATCATCTTCAGTATAGTACATGCTTTCACAGAAGTGAAACCCAAAGACTATATCATTTAACCTCCTCTATATCATTTCACTTGCCTTCTTTCCTCACTCTCCTCAATGGGGATGTTTCTACATCAACTGCAGTCATACAGTATATTTAAAATTCTGCATTTTGGGTAGCAATATCTATACTTTAAAAATATTACTTAGGAAACAAAATTCAGTCTTGGAAATTTTTCCAGCAAACCAATCAATATTATGAAAGAAACATGGTTTGTCATAACTTTATGCAATTTGATCTGGAATAGAGTCATGATATACTCCGTAAATAGTCAGAAGCAAAAATCCCATGAAAATCAGAGGGAGTCAAGAACATGGCATCTTGATTACATATAGAACAACCATTAAGCAATCAGTGCGAAGTAGAAAGAGTATTGGCACAATATCATTCTTGCTACTGGTGTCAATGCCATTTCACAACATTGGACCTACTGTGGCTTTGGCACCTGTGTGGAGCAAATATGGGGGGTGAATGTATCATATGTGCCTAGTTCAAGAATACTTTTCAACTGCTAAAGAGTAGATAAACTAGAATGACATTTGCATATGTATGCAGGTCATGGCATAGAGGCTAGTATTATACCAGCAGTTACACAATTTGAAAGTAGTTTAAGAATTATGCATAAAAGGAATGCTGTTGTCCTAGATAGAGCCAGCAAATCATGCAAATTAAGCTTTCAAGCACTGAGTTTTTACCTGACCTCCTAAGTTATGATCATATGGCATAGGTGAAAACTGCCTGAAGAGTTAAGTCTGATAAGGACTTTTTTTTCCATTGTTTTTCACTTGAGTCAGACAATTTTTCTCTTGGCTAAAAATTGCAAGCATGAAGAACATCCCATGCCTAATTTTATAAGTTAAATGAAAATTTGTCTGACTCAAACAAAAAAGGCAGTCTTCATTGGCTAAGCTGGCTCAGCCCCAACTTCAGGGCCAAGATTAGAATCATTACCATGTTTTTCACTTGAGTTAGACATTTTTTCACTTGACTATGACAACAGTGCATGGTGAGGATGATATAGCGGATCAACGCAGAAACTAGAGTTCCATTCTTGTGTGCAGGTGTCATGATGACATTGGCATCAATGATGATGATTAATTTCCTGCTGAAGAGAGGAAAATCAACATGCACCCTCCTAAATACACAATATATTGAAATGATAATTTAATGTCTGTGAAAAGTAGGCTTTTGTGTAACCCATTACAGTTTTGCTTAATAACATTTCAATGAAACAGGTAAAGTTTTGGGCATCGGTTCTGGGTTCTGAAATATCATTCCCCACACTGAACTCACATCTAGATTAGGCCTATCTAATGTGGATCTGGGTTTGTGCATCAAAGTAGGATCCAATGTTTCTACACCATTGAGCTGACAGGAAATTGAAAACTTAGCCTTTTTTATTTAAATAGTCTACAAGGAAGGTCTTAAGTTGACAATGTGTCTATGCTTGTGGTTCGTTTCCAGTACGTAATTTGATTCATATGAAAAAGGCTAAATATTCAAAGGAGAGAAAGATGTAGCTATTAACCACAGGCACAGGTGTCTTCGCATCCTCTCTGAATAACCCATGCATTGGTGTCTTAGTCAAGTGAAAAATTGTTTAACTGAAGTGAAAAACAATGTACCTCTAACAATACTTCTAACATGATAAAGGTTCTGGCAGCCCACTGAGCACCAAGGGTGGATTAAGGTGGGGGGCGGTTCAGGCAACCGCTCTCCCTATGGCCAGGTTAGCATTTGAATTTTTTGTTCAAAATAGCATCTGCATAAAATTTTATTGGAGCCAATGAAATAGATACTCAAGTTCTTCCCCCAAACGAAAAATAAAAAAGGCAAAAGGACGAGGAATGGTGGTAGGCAGGCGGGGGTTGGAACTTGGGAACTGCCCCCCCCCCTGAAAAATTTCTGTATCTGCCCCTGCTGAGCATAGAGATGTAAAGCCTTTCAGGTTAGAGGAAGATGCTTCCTTTGCCTTGTGGGAAGATTTTGAGCAATACTTTCATCCTATGAGCACAAAACTAGACATTTATTCTTTATGGAAGGATATCATAGTAATTTAGAAGCTTCCTATATTATGTCAGGAATGAAAATTGGAGACATGCACTTTAACTAATTAAGATGTCTCATACTGGAAAGTGGGAAAATTCTTTCTTGGGCAACTTGCACTAAAATCCAATTTTTACATCACCCAATAATGGTTCTATTCCCTGCACACTGATTAGGTTTGAATGAGCCCTCTGCCCTGATTATGACTTTTTTTTGTAAAATCCTGCATCTTAGTTATCTTAGGTTGAAATTGCTGAAAACAATATACATGGCATTAGTAACATGATGAAAGTCATTACTCTGGAATATGCAACAGCTTCTGACTCTTAGGCCTAACTGTAGTCATCCTCTGCACTTCAGAACGCCAGCTTAGACACAACTTAGAGGCCGAGCTCTCTTCTGTTGAATATAGGTCTGATCAACTGAGGAGACATTATGAGGCAGGTGACTTCCAGCTTGTCCCTCAAGTGAGGACCGCACCAACTCGGCTAATGAATACTACCAATTAAAGAACGCTTCATGGTTTGATGTACTTTGCCATGCAAAACAAAATTCGTGTCATGCTACAGGCCTCTTACGTCATATTTGGAATGCATTTTCGTTTTGTTATTGCTTATGAAATTTCCAGAGTGGGAGCTCTACGGACCTTGGCCAAATGCTAGACCCATCCCATAAACTTTCCATGTTAAGTCTAGGCCAACCTAATTTTACAGGGAAAAGAATCTCAACCATTGAGTTATGGAGCCATTAAGTCTATTGGTCACTTTCTACTCGACTCAATGAAGATACGCAACCGCGTCATATGCGGGCCTATAAGATGCTTCTCGAACCATCTAGCAATGTATTCTCATGAGTCACCCCCGGCATCTGCAAGCACGTGCAAGTCTCCTTGGCAAAACCTGCTCAGTACAGGATGTCCGATGGTACATCCATCCGCATTGATCGAGGTGGGGGGGATGTTTAGCTATTTACCAAGAGCATTTATTTGATTTTACATCCTCACAACAATGTGAGAAAATCTTTTACATTTTGCGGAGTAAATGTGGATGTTTTACACGGATTCGTAGAGATAACTCATCAATATAATTGAAGTCAAGTATCTGGCAACCGTGATGATAGGCGAAATATAGGGAACTAATCGGATCCTTTTCCGCTCGCCTGCACTAAACTGTAGATCACCCACGACGTTACGGCCACGTGTCCCTCACTAGAAACTCATCTTACATTTGAGAATGGTCTCTTCTCCCATATCCCCCCCCCCAAAAAAAAAATATATAAAATATAAAATAAAACGCACCATAGGTTATTCCCAGTGGCGGCTCGTGGGTAAAAAAATTGGGTAGGCAGCAGTGGTGCAAAAAAAAGAAGGGGGGGTGCGGTCACCCCCAAATGATTCCTTTGCACCCATATGATCCCCATTTCTACCCATATTGACCAATCGAGC
>CAJPEV010004758.1:0-19419 GCA_905338385.1 Darwinula stevensoni
CTCGACTTCTTACTCATTGCACTCCATTCAACTTCCTCCCGTTACGAAATTCAACCTCGTGAAGCATCTGGAGGAAGGAAATCGCCCAGCCCCCTTGAAGTTGTCCCACCGTGGCCATTTTTTGCAAGGAATAGCCAATGAAATTGAGGAAAATACAGGGTTTCCCAAAAGGTATGGGAACATTTCAAAAATTAATATACCACAAAGTTATGCCTCAAATAAAATAATGAGAACAATAAAATGAAGTGCAACTCAAACATTTGTCAACCTGTTATTTGTGGCCCTGTAGACGTCAAAATGCTGTTCAAGCTCTTACCACAACTTACTCAGTGTCATGTATAGCTGCAACAATTCTGCTCTTCAGATCAGATTGGAGAGTGCTTACTCAAGAAAAGTTGGCATTGTCCTTGAATAGCGCCACAAGAAAAAAAAAATCCAAGAGGGAAGGATTCCGGCACAATAAAATAGAAATTTTCTAAGATGTTGCAACTCCACATTTTAGCAAGCTAAGGCATGGGAGAAAAAAATTGCATTGGACTAAGCAGGTTCATTCCATGACCACCAAGATCACCAGAGATCAGGCTCAGCGTGCTTGCCCTGTCTCCGTTGATTGCCGGTTGTCATGCCAGACTCACAAATGCTTTTGCTTATGATACATGGAACATCTTCGTGCTCTGTTCTTGGGATGAGGTCGAACTGAACAAATAGTAACAGTAGTTGGGGATGGACGATTGATGTGGCAGGAACAAGGGAGACTTGCATGGACATTTTTGCTGATGAAATGATGAAAATGGGGAATTCATGTCCTCCTCGGGCTACACCAAACATTAACCCTTAAAGCGCTGAGTTTTGACTAGACCTCCTAAGTGATGAACGTACGTTGTACGTGAAAACGACTTGAAGGGTTACCCGCTCCAAAGGAGCCTCAATAATATTTAATTTTGTTATGGGCTCTCTCCCCTAGACACTTCCCGCTCCCACCACCGCCTAGGGGTTACCACTGGCTCTGGGTGCCTGTCAACCATCGAGGGGACACTATGAAAAAGGTAATGGGAATGCTAATGATTTCTGTCAGAGTGTCAATTAGCATTCAATAATTATCATGGAATGGAGTTTTTATATCCTTTAGCTTGAAAAGGAAATCTGGAGAATAATGCAAATTTAAAACAAATAGTATTCAGTTCATTGTAACACGAAACAGAACATAAAGCCTCTTCCTCATTACAAGACGGGGAAACTGCAAAACAATGTTAGCAAGAGCAAGACATAAAAATCTCGAAAATCTGCTGAGCATCATCTTGTTCGGAGTTCACCAGAGTCGTACGTCCACTCCCTTACTAAGGGATGATGAGTTCCCAGAATTTACTTTTGGCAAATTCATCAAATACCCTTTTAGCAAACCCTAGACAGTTCAAATCTCGATTGTCTATCCTGTACCCTTTACGCACTTCCCTTTGTTTGTACAACCAATGGATGAGATCCTGCATCTTCATCCGCCCTCTGTCGCCTGCTTCCAGAGAAAGTGGCACCTCCCGCTTCTCCATTCGGAAATGCTCTTTCACGAACTCCTTTTTCTTGCTGCGTTGGAGGAATATTCCTCCCGTGTCCTTCTCGATGGACCACCACCACCCATCGGTCTTAAGCACTACGAATGCATGGTAGAGGAGACCTGCAGTCAACTGGGCTTCGTGAGGAGGCTGTGTGTAAACCCAAACGTTCTCGATATCTTCGCTGCCATCGATGAGTTCCAGAGCACATGATTCTAAACCTTCGTGGGCAATGTTGTGGGTAATATCACTGGTTTTGTCGCTCTCCGGAATAAAGTTGAGCACGTTCTCCCAGTTCCCACCCTTGGAGTGTTTATTTCCCATATTTGTATAATTGCAGATTCCACTGAAACGCCTTCCAGCGACGTCCTGTTAGTACATAGGAAATATGGAATTAATTGCAAAGTCATTTATTCGTTAAGCGTTTCAACTGAGCAAATCATTAGACTGCACCTACTGGGCTTCTTTTAAATGGTCTCATACCGGTTGTAATAGGTGGTTTTACCCAAATGCAAAATGCTAAGTTCGGACACTGCTGCAAACGTTGTTCCAAAACTAAGCATTCATGGGGCCGCCTTCAAAAAACGGTTCTTCCCAACATGAGATGAACACGTTACTGAGTGGAGGAAAAGCGGTGGTATTCATGACTTTGAACGATTCCAAGATATTATTTTTTGGCCAATGCTATAGCGCGAAAAAGAGGAATTCTTCAAGAAATCATAGGGAGAGAACCTTACTTTTAAAATATTTCATATTTGACTTTTTTGTTGCCAGTGCTCAATTCTTACCAAGAAACCTGAAGGGCATGGAGTCCTGTTACGGAGAATGCACGTGCATTGATCAGGTTATTGTCTTACTTTCGGTTTGTCCGAACAAAATGAAATGTTTTTTAAGACATTTTTGAGAAACTTAAGTTCGGGCATATATTTATCATTTGTGTCACATCTGCGGAAATTTGACGTCCTCTAGAGGTGAAGAACGTTGAGACTATACAAAATCTCAGTTGAGTCATGCTTTTCGAAGAACCTGTATTATTGAGCTTTGTCCGAGCTTTTATAACGGGACTTGTAACTTTGGGCGCCGTTGAGCACATATGAAAAAATACCGACTAATATATTTATTCGCACACCCATGAGTTCGGTGTACCTCCAAAGAAGTGGTAACAGGTTGGAATGCAAGGGATTATCGATCCAAGGGTGTTTAATACGTCATCACAGCTTTTTCTCGGGTGAGATGTCCATGCGGAAGCCCAACTTTGCTTACGATGAACACGTCTACTAGATAAATTTTATTCTAGGAGTGGTACCTCCAAATTCGGAGCCGGGATGTGTCCCTGAAATTAGATGTTCTCCGAATTAAGCATGAAGAGAAATACTTGTCTACCGAATATAACAAACTGAGCCTATTCCTTCTGCTTGGAGATAATTTCCGACAACATGACCCTAATGAGTAATGCGCATCTAATGGATTATCCGCAAGAGTAGGATTTTTCCAAAAAATTAGCGACTGGAGAGCAACCCACGTAATAAATTCCAGGTTTCTATTTTCTTCCACGTCCGATTCAATGTAGCAAAAATATCTTTAAAATTGGTTCCCCCTAAAGATGGCTCCCAGAAGCAGGCTTTCCCTTATGACTGCATACCAGCATGTACCTAATTGGTAAGGTTTCAGCCTTTATTCTCCATGATTCCCTGGAAAGAAATAATGCCTAGGGAAAAGTCCACCCCAAAAATGTGCCCCTGGGGACAAATCCTGAAAGTAACTTTTTCCCTCCTGAAACCAGCACCTGAATAGGTTCTGTTGCACGAAGTTTCGGTATCTATGTCTCTTCATTTCATTGGAGACAAATAAATTATGGAGACACGTCTCTCTTAAATAAAAGCACATGATTTTCGCATCATCAGAGTTATTCGTATACACCAAGTTCGAACTTTCAATCTCATGTAAAACATGGTTATAATTAAAGTCAGTCGCTGACACTCGATCACGATCATCCTATACTAGAAAATAGAGAAAAGATCCAACACTTGGGCAGCGGGTTATCATTCCTTCGAATCAATATAAAGCGTTTCAAGCTTGATTGAGATTTTGAAACGGGGGTGTCCGAACTAAGGTGAAAGTGTCCAAACTAATTAATTTTTTCTGCAACTAAGTTCGGATACCCTTATAATAGGCAATATCTGTAGTCATAAAGGTAGGAAGGACAACATCTTTATGGAACTCAGACCTCTCAGTGTCGTGCTCCAAGGAGCAAAAAATTAAGCTTCCAACTTGTACCGTTGAGATGGGACGAGCGAATGATGACGCTCGTCCAGCTTACCACGTAACTGTGGAAATATTGGTAGTTTTACCCTATGATATTTAAGAAAGCACAGTTCTTCCTGTAAATATACGGTCAAGTGCCGCAATCCAATCAGTCGCCGAGGGGCCTCCTTCCACCTTAATTTATTCCAAAGTAGTCTGGTACAATGCCATGAGTGCTATGAAGAGCGAGAGAATAATCTATCACAAGAGCTCGGAAAGAAAAGGGTAGCCCTGTACAATACGTCTGCTTCCGTAATCTGCAAAATCATTTGATTTCGCATTAGAATGGCAATGGGGTTGCTATGAGTTGCGCCAAGGATTCTAACTGCTTTATTCCCTGGTCTACACGAATGTGTTTACAATGTACCCTGGAAGAAGAGCAGACATACCCTGTACAGCTCGAGGAAATGGAGCACGTACCACGCGTCAATAGACGATCACTAGCAAAGGAGCCTCCCCCGAGTCTGGAATGAATTCACAGCGCTGACCCAGTATCACTGTGGCTGCGTTCATGGGACGGGTCTCGCGCCTCGCCCTTCAATGGCGGACTCTTGTCATCCACACATCCGTTCATGAAATCTGATGCAGCCCTGTGCAATGAGTAACAGTTGGGGAAACGGTGACGAAGTACCGATTCCATTGCTAATGAGTGGGAAAGGAATTCACGAGCCCTCTCCTTGACTCTGCATGACATATATAATGGTTCGTCAACACGACGGATAATGGAGCTCGAGCCTCTCATAACTCGTATATCTCTCTCTGAGTGGCCTTGACTGCTTCTCTGGAAGGCGTAGGGAAACGATTCGTTCAGTCTATCCCTGTCTGATAGAGTTCTGGATTTGTAAACACAAGGGTCGCAGAGTGAAGTCGAGTAAGAAGCGTGTTTCTAGAGCATCTACTGTAGAATGGAACAGGGATAAGCCAGAAGACTCCCCTGGGTTGCTGGTGCCCCCGAAGGGGCCATCAGTCACTCGTCGTCGTGCTTTTCAATATGGGTTCATAGCGTTCTAATGTGCTATGAAATTCTTTACTACCAAATCAAATCCAGCAGAATCTTCTTAGTCGGATAAAAGACATTGTGCATGCACTTCAGCTTTGCTTGGTCGCGAATGGCTTTTGTTGGACGAGGAGAATCTGGTGAACACCACTCAGTGGACTGCCGTTTTAGCTCAGCTTCGTAGCTACGAATCCACATTTCGTCACCATGAATTATACGATCCAAAAAAGCAGGGCCTTCTCGTTGTAGTCGTTGCAGTTGAGCTTGAGCGAATGTCATTCTTGAAACTTTTTCTTCATCATAGAGAATATGCGAAACCCATCGGGAAATTTTTTCACATCTCTTTCTTCTTTCTGCCCAAATTTACAAGGAGGATTGTGTGAGCGCTCTCATGTGATATCCCCGAGTCGAAAGGGACTTCATCTTCCGTTATTCGACGGTCATGCTCTAGGAGCTGTCTCACACGCACCACATTTTCATCGCAAATCGCAGACGGCGGTCGACCAGACCTTGGGACATCCTCAATGTCTTAATTTCCTTCGCGGAACGCACACCTCTGAACCGTTGAAAGACCTGAAGCATTTGGTCCCATCACTTGCATGAATTCACAGAAGATTTCATGCACATCCTTGGCCAGTAACACATTGAATCGGGTTATATGCCGTAATGCCTCGTTATCGAAAACTGTCTCCGTTTCTGAAGCGACAAACATATGCTTCAATTAAAGCGCGGCATATCTAAAATAGGTAATGTATACAATCTATACGCAACCAGTAAATACTTTGATGAGTGACTTATTACACACACACGCAACAACTTCCTATCTTAGCCCTGGTGGAAACTAAGGAGTGGGTCCCAGAACTTATTGACTGACCCTCGTAGAGAGGACGTCCTTGGCCAAACCTAATATTATATATGCAGGGATCGATCCCAAAAGTAATGACTCCAATTTTTTGTCTCCGTTATCTTTAATCCTTAGTCCATGAAACTTGTACTCTTGATCACTTGGAATGCTGGGATCAAAGTGGTTTTTTTTTTCCCCCGTATAATCACCATTTCTTTGGCAACATTTTTCAGCAGCGATATTCTAGGGCAAGTATGTCACTACGATAAAAGGCTTCCGGACCTACTTTCGCGCGACTTGTTCACTTGTTCCTCATCCTCCATTCAGTCCGGACTCGGCATCGTCAGACTACCGCCTCTTTTGGCCCTTCAAAGACGCTACTCGTGCACGTCACTTTCAGAATGACATTCAAGTTCAACAAACCTTCCAGAAGCGGGTCCGGAAACTTTTTTTTTTTACCGTAGTGGCATACAAGACCTGGAACATCGCTGGCGGAAATGTTGTCAAAGAAATGGCGATTACGTAAGAAAATAACACATTGTTCTCAACATTCCAAGTGATTATGTATAAAAGTTTCGTGTACTAAGGATCAAAGGTAACGAAGGAAAAAGAATTGGAGTTATTACTTTTGAGGCGACCCTCTTATATTTTTCCAAATCTGATCTATTTGAAAAGGTTAGGTTTGCCCATTTTTGCCCTTATCATGCTTAACAGGTAGTGACGAAGTTCTTGAGGGCTCCATACCTTCATATACACACAATCTCGTTGCCGTTTGCCCTCAACTCCTGACAGAGGACGACGCGTGACATCCCCATCCATTCCGAAAAGCAGTGAAGGTCAGGCATGCGAGCGGACTCGATTTCCTCCTTGACACGATGCGAAATAGAAAACTTAGCATCAGTCCAGGCGAAGGTCTTGCCCCCCTCCACTCGACTTCTTACTCATTGCACTCCGTTCAACACCCTCCCGTTATTAAGTTCATCCTCATGAAGCATCCGGAGGAAAGAAATCGCCCAGCCCCTTTTGAGTTACCACACCGTGGAGGCTTTTCGCAAGAAATAGCCAACGAAAATAAGGAAGATATAGTTGTACATCGTAAAAATGCCCTCCGTATGGTCGGCGCTGAACTATATCGCTATTAGAAACGATGTTAGATATGGGTATGGTGATAAAAAAGAAATGAGTCTTTGGTTGCAACTCAAACAAAGCTCGTCGAAATAGGTGATTACTCGGTAGACGTAAACAAAATTGATTTTTCCACTCACAGTAGGACATGTTAGTTGTCTATTTGCTCAAAAAACTGTTGGTGGTCCAAATAAATTGTGATGATAATTTTTGGCGGATTTTTACGAAATGCAGTAGGCAAACGTAAAGCTCCGAAAATCCTTCACTGAGACTCTCGAGCTTTTGCAACAAATGTATCCACGTACATCAGGTGCCTCCATCAGGTGCCTGTGCGTTCATCGGCTGCAAGGGCCCGAGAGCCACAAAGAACTGTTTTTGGAGCTTTATGGATTTTTAAAGCACTCTGCTACAGCGCTGGCATTCAAGTAATATCCGCCAAAAGTTTCCAACCATGGCAATTTCTTAAGGTCACCAACTAAAGTTCCTTAAATAAAGGACAGCTGGAAGAAAAGACAGATGAGTCGCAAAGTGATTATATGCGACGTCTACCGAGTGACCAACGATTTTGACGAGCATTGCAGGAGCAGCAACGAAAGTTCCATTCCTTTTTCATGAGCCTGAACAATTCATTCAAATCCAGCGTGCTTGCTTGAGCCCCTGTTTCCATTGATTGCCGGATATCCGGATATAGTGCCGGTATTAGGTTGGACTCGCGATAGTTTTTTGCTTTTGATGCATTGTACATCTTCGTGCTGTGTTCTTGGAATGAGGTTGATGGAAACAGTAGTAGTTGATGGGCAATCGATGTTGCAGGATCTAGTGACACTTGCATGGACATTCCTGCTGATGAAATGATGGAAATGGGGAATTCATGTCCTCCTCGGTCTACACCAAACATTAACTACTCCAAAGGAACCTCAAAAATGTTTAATTTTGTTATAAGCTTTCTCCTTGGACACTTGACAACCGCGAAGGGGTTACCGCAGGCACTGTTTGCCTGTCAACTACCGAAGGGTTCACTATATGATGAAAGTAACGAGAATGCTAATATTTTCTGTCAGAATGTCCATTATAATTCAATAATCATGGAATTGAATTTTGATATCCTTTAGCTTAAAAAGCAAATCTTCAAAGTAGTTTACTGTTAACATAAATAGCGTTCATTTCCATGGGACACGAAACAGAACATAAAGCCTCTTCCTCATCACCAGAAGAAAAACTACCTATTAAGCAATCAGAACGACATCAAGAAGAGTAAGACAAAAAGCTCGAAAATCTGCATCCTCTTGTTTGGAGTTCACCAGTGTCCTAAGTCCACTCCCTTAGTAAGGTAGGATAAGTTCCCAGAATTTGCTCTCGGCGAATTCATCAAATACCCTTTTAGCAAACCCTAGACAGTTCATATCTCGATCGTCAAACTTGTACCCTTTACGCACTTCCTTTTTCTCGTACAAGCTATGAAGCAGATCTTTCATCTTCATCTGCCCTTTGTCGCTTTGTTCCAGAGTAATTGGCTCCTCCCGCTTCTCCATTCGGAAATGCTCTTTCACGAACTCTTTACCTCTGCTGCGTTGGAGGAATATTCCTCCCGTGTTCTTCTCGATGGACCACCACCACTCATCGGTCTCAAGCACTACGAATGCATGATAGAGGAGACCTGCAGAAAATGCTCTTTCACGAACTCTTTACCTCTGCTGCGTTGGAGGAATATTCCTCCCGTGTTCTTCTCGATGGACCACCACCACTCATCGGTCTCAAGCACTACGAATGCATGATAGAGGAGACCTGCAGTCAACTGGGCTTCGTGAAGGGGGTGTGAGTATACCCAAATGTTCTCGATATCTTCGCTGCCATCGATGAAATCCAGAGCACATGATTCCAAACTTTCGTGGGCAATGGTGTAGGTGATATCACTGGTTTTGTCACTCTCCGGAATAAAGTAGAGCGCGTTCCCACATTTCACACCCTTGGAGCCTTTATTTCCCATTCTTGTATGATTGCAGATTCCACTGAAAGTGTTGCCCATCCTGCGACGTCCTGTTAGTACAAAGAAAATATCCCGGAATTCATTCATTACATTTCTATGCCTCCTACAAACTCATTTATTCGTTAAGCGTTTCAACTGAGAAATCATTCGACTGCACCTACTGGGCTTCTTGAAAATGGTCTCATTCCGGTTATAATAGCATTTTGCATTAGCGTAAAACCACCTAAGTCCAGACAGTACCTTAGTTCGGACACTACTGCAAACATTGTTACAAAACTAAGCATTCGCGGGGCCACCTTCTAAAACGGTTCTTCCTAACATGAGATGAACACGTCATTGAGCGAAGAAAAAGCGGTGGTTATCATGACTTTGCATGATTCCAAGATATTGGGTTTACGCAAATGCTGTACGTATATCGCGAACAGGAGAAATTCTTCAAGAAACCGTAAAGCGTAAACCTTACTTATGAAACGTTTCACACGTGACTTTTTTTGTTTTCTTTGTTCAATTTTTACTTATAGTTTCTTCGTTAGGACATGGAGTCCTGTTACGCAGAATGCTCGTGCATTTACCAGTTTATTGTCTTACTTTCGGTGTGTCCGAACTCTGGTCAAGAAATGTTTGAGAAACTTAAGTTCGGGCATACATTCATATGTGTTCTATCTGCGAAAACATGACGCCCTCTTGAGATAAAGAATATTTAGAGTAGACAAAAGCTTACTCGAGTCATGCTTTTCAGAGAACATGAGTTTTGGAGCTCTGTCCGAGCTTTCATAACGGGACATATAACTTCGGACACACTCGAGCAAGTATGAAAAAATACTGACTAATATATTTATTCACACACCCAAGAGTCCGCTGTGCCTTTGAAGAAGCATTAGGAGGTTGGAATGCAAGGGATTACTGATCCGAGTGTGCTGAAATGCCCCTGGGAACGAATCCTGAAAGTAGCTTTTACCCACTTGAAATTACACCTCAATAGATACCGATTAGGACTGTCGCGATAGAGAGATGCATCGATACCACCATCGATAGCTGGAGATATCGATTTTTTCAACCATTACGATGAATTGGTAAAGTGTTTTAAAGGAGAAACGTCCCATTGGATTGAGGCGAGTTCAATACAATACAGTTAGGGAAAGGAAGAAGCGGCGTGACCCACATGGGCTTGCGATTTCTTATCACAATGAAATTCCGGAAATGCTTGAACTGATTATAAGAAAGACGGGAAGGGAAAAGAAGTGAGATCGGAGACAGGAAATGGGAAGGGAGAGGGGAGAATACCGAAAATATTTTTTTCTCTTCTGTTTCTGTCTTCGGCTCTGTCTCATCAGGTGCATGCTGGAGAAATGGAATTTTCTTATATTCCCTTGATTTCGAAACCTACATTGATAAATACCCTCACTATATTCCTGTCTTTCACTTTAGTATGCAGGCTTACCTTTCTTAATTTTTTAAATAGCCCTCTGGCATTTATCTCTACTTAAGGTGAACTAAGTGCATTTTTTTACGTGGACGTTGCTTATTCTAGGGCTGTACCGATGTTTCGGCAACCGCAGGTATGGCACCATCAGCAGGTTTCCTATCTGGCGGTGCCGATGTCCAAAGACATTGTAGAATGAGAAAGAGAGAAAAAAATTTCAAATAAAAAAATTAAAACATGGTTAGAATTAAAGTCGGTCGCTGTCTCACTCAATCACGATCATCCTACATTAGAAAATAGTGGAAAGATACAACACATGAGGAGGGGGTTATCATTCCTTCACATCAAAATAAAGTGTTTCAACCCTGATTGAGACTCTGAAACAGGTTGTCGCAACTAAGGTGAAAGTGTCCAAAATATTAATAATTAATTTTTCTGCATCTAAGTTCGGATACCCACATTATGGGCAAAATCGGTAGTCATAAGGATAGGAAGGACAATATCTGTATGGCACTCAGACCTCTCAGTGTCGTGCTCCAAGGAGCAAAAAAAACTTCGGCTCGTACCGTTGAGATGGGACGAGCGAATGATGAGGCTTGGCTAGCTTAACTATCCGAACATTGTTGGTTTTACTCTATGACAGAGAAGAAAGCACAGATCATCCTGGAACTATACGGTCCAATGCCGCAATGTAAGCAGTCGCCGAGGGGCCTCATTCCACCTTAATTTATTACAAAGTAGTCTGGTACAATGCAATGAATGCTACGAAGAGCGAGAGAATAATCTATCGTAAGAGCTCGGAAAGAAAAATGGGTAGCCCTGTACAAGACTTCTGCTTTCGTAATCTGCAAAATCTTTTGATTTCGCATGAGAATGGCAATAGAATTGCTATCAGTTGCGCTTAAGATTCTAATGTCTAAAATTTTCCCTGGAAGAAAAGCAGATATACTCTGTACAACTCGAGGGAATGGAGCACATACCATGCGTTAATAGACGATCACTAGTAAAGGAGCCTCCCTCGAGTCTGGAATGAATTCACAGCGCTGACCCATTATCACTGTGGCTGCGTTCATGGGACGGGTCTCGCGCCTCGCCCTTCAATGGCGGACTCTTGTCATGCAAACATCCGTTCATGAAATCTGATGCAGCCCTGTGCAATGAGTAACAGGTGGGGAAACGGTGACGAAGTACCGCTTCCATTGCTAATGAGTGGGAAAGGACTTCACGAGCCCTCGAGCCTTGACTCTGCATGACATGGTTCGTCAACACGACGGATAATGGTGCTCGAGCCTTTCGTAATTCGTATATCTGTCTGACTGACCCTGACGGCTTATCTGAAAGGGGTAAGGAAATGAGACGTTCTTTTTATTCCTGTCTGAAAGCGTTCCGGATATGTAAACACCAGGGACGCAGAGTTTCAGAACCGTGTTTCTAGAGCAACTAGTATGGGACAGGGTTAAGCCTGAAGACTCCTTGTGTGGCTGGTGCAACGAAAGGGTCATCAGTCACTTGTTGTGCTTTTCAATAGGGGTTCATAGTGTTCTTGTGTACTATGAAGTGTTGAATACATTACTACCAAATCTACAGGTTTAGGGAAAAAAGTAAAAATAACCAAAGGAGTTTTCCTAGTTTCGTCCCTCAAACGGATTTCAAAGATGTGTATTTTTCAAGATGGCGTTTTTAGGTCAACGCTAAATTTATATACGAGGGTCGCCCCAAAAATAATGACTCCAATATTTTTTATCCGTTACCTTTAATCCTCAGTCCATGAAACTTGTACACATGATCACTTGTAATGCTTGTTTCAAAGTGTTTTTTTTCCCACTTAATCACCATTTCTTTATTAACATTTTCAGCAGCGATGTTCCCGGGTTTTCATGCCACAACGGTAAATAGATTCTGGACCTACTTCTGCACGACTTGTTGACATGTTCCTCATCCTCCTTTCAGTCCGGACTCTGACTCGTCAGACTACTTCCTCTTCTGTCTCTTCAAAGACACTACTCGTTCACAACATTTTTAGAATGACATTCGAGTTCAAGAAACTCTGGAAACTTTTTACCGTAGTGGCATGCAAGTCCTGGAACATCGCTGACGGAAATGTCAAAGAAATGGTGATTACGTGAGAAAATAACACGTTTTTCCAAACATTCCAAGTGATTATGTGTAATTATATGTACAAGTTTCGTGTACTAAGGATGAAAGGTAACGAAGGAAAAAAATTGGAGTCATTCCTTTTTGGGCGACCCTCGTATATTTGTTCAAATCTGAACAATTTGAAAAGGTTAGGTTAGGTTTGCCCATTTTTTGTCTTAAACCGATTTTCACTAAGTTAATATCTGTGTAATCGGTTTCACTTGTGAACATGACATGTATACTTTTCATCCGAATGTGAAGAGTTTAAAAAGTAGGTTTGGTTAGGTTAAGTTAAATTATTTGACCGTTTCTTAATGCATCCCCAATAAATGCATTCCGCATCGCCAAAGGTTAAGAAAGAACATCATTTTGAAGTAATCGGTGAACTTTAGTTGGGAATTGAATTGAAAGTCTTGTAAAATACTTTGAATTTATTATTTATTATATAAAAGTTAATGGTGCGAGATTGAAAGATGTAAAAAATGCTATTTCATTTTTTAATTTTTGCTTCATTTTTCCTTGGTGTTTTGCTTTTTTTTCTTCAAAGCTGTTGGAAGTGTGTTTTGATAAAAAATTCAATGAAAATAACATCAACGCAGCCTAATCTAATCTAACCTAACCTACCTTTTTGAAAGTGAAAGTGATATTTTATTACTCTGTAAAGGACACCCTTTCAAATTATGCATGAATCATGAAATTCGGTTTAAGACCCAAATTCACTTCATATTGGCCATCCTCATTCGTTAGGTAAGAAAAGTGAGGCTGAATAAAAACTTGTCCCTCCGAAAGTATCACTTTGCAAGCCTTAGAAAGGAAAATGTTTGGTTTTTGGAAGATAGGTAGAGGAAGAAAGAGAGTGAAAAGAGAAGAACGTATGGATGAAATGATAAGTAGATGAGTAAATGATAATTGAAATGATAAGTTCAATTTGGAACGACTAAAAATCGAGACATTCGGAGTTAGACGAAAGGCTAAAAAAAACTGGCGTCTGGGGTGCCCGGGCTGATACTAATATATACATGTCGTGGTTTCTATCTCCCTCTCTCTCCCCCTCGTACTCTTTTGCAGGATATTTCTTCCTAGGTGGGCAATATCCATTCCGTAACAGTTGGAACTCTACAGCAGTTTTTTTTAGATGGAGGGAGATGCTACGATAGATTGCTACATTACATGTAACCATGTTCTATTTCCATCAGATATAGCATACCATAGTGAGAAAGTGCGTGTTGCCAGTTCATTTGAAAGGTCTGTTTTTACCAAGTATGGTAATGGCCATCATCTCCATAAAAAGCTCTTTATTTGGCACAAACAAATTTCCTCATATCCCATCGGTCAGGATGTACCTAAGGTGAGAAAAAATACTTCCTTCTCCAGGATCATATTTTATATCGTGGCGGCTGGCGTTTTGAAAAGGAGATCACTTTCTGAACTGTGTGGCAGTGGAATTTTAATTGGGTTCAGTTATGAATGCCTGGCTCAATTATATATATCATCTTCTTCCGCAAGCTTGGAGGCAGAGCAATACATTTTGCGTTGCGTGCATAGTGTAAGTCCAAAAGTAATAATGAAGTAAATGAATTACCATCACTGAAATTTTGAAGCCATTATTATTGTGCCTGGAATGGTGCAGCAGAATTGTTAGAATGAAAATACGTTTTAAGTCTGCCTTCTCCACCATTCTTTGATGAGGAGCAAGACGCGGATCAGCGTAGGAGGGAAACAATTGCATTATTTCATTGCTGGAGTTCTGTGCAGCCGATGAGAGACTCAACTTTTCGATGCTGCTCTTTGCGAAGGGATGCGATGGGGCAAGGCTTTTCTTTTATTTGGGATGAAAAGAAATCATCATACTAGCTTAAACCGAAGAAAACCTCGTTCATATTGAAGGAATACTTGTTTCTGCGAGATGACGATCCAGAGAATGAAAAATCCCATCTGCCAATTGTGAGACGTGTTGGGCAAGTCAGAGTTCCATTCAGCATAATTCTGAAGTGCCGTGTGAAAGAGCCCTTTTGAAGAATTATGATCCACAGTTAGTTGGAAAATAAAATTTGCAATGGAACGCATGAAATGATCTTCTTTGGGTGGTTCATGTTGCAGAGGTCACAGAATTGCTAAGGGTTGCATGTTCCTTGACTCATCCTCGCCCGGTATATTTTCTTTCCCTGTTCCCTTTGCTTATCCTCTTTCCTTTGTCCATCCTTGGCGTTTGCTTATTTGGTTGAAATTTTTAAAGAATTATTTCTACCGTAAGCTAGACGCCAACAGCTCGTTATTGGGTTGCCAACTTTTCCAGTCAGACCTGGAGATTTCATTTTTTGCGGACTAAATCGGTCATGAAGGGCTCACGCTGAAAGGAGCAGGTGGCTTGGATTAGTCCGAGACCTCAACACCTGGGAAAAAAAGGAACAAACCTTGCTGCTTCACTGCCCTTTTGTTCTTCGAATGAAACCTGGAAACAAGTCAACCCTAGCTAATCACTAAATGAAATTTCGTGCAAAGTTTTATTCATGGTTGAGTAGATTTACCATACACATATCATGGAACCGTCTGAGAGAACCGTATGCAGCAAGCAATCACTACCTAGGTACATTGCCGCGGGGACAGGATTTTAAAGCGCGAAGATTAAAGGGAAGCAAGGGACGCGTGTTGCGACGCGACGAGACGGCGAGGATAGGGTAAGCACAACTAGCTGGGGGAAGGGGAATGAGGAGGGAGAAAAATGTGCGAGGGAATTCGCCTGCGTCGTGTCGTCTGCTTGGTTTTCAGAGGGGAAAACAATGTTCAACTGGAAAATATACGACCATTCGAGAACATTTACGCTGAGAAAAGCGATTGAGATGCAGTCTGAATTGTTGATCATTCTGTCACATTAAGTAGGAAAGCAGCTTGCGGTAGTTTGAGAGGAAGGAGCCATGAAGGGGAAAACATGACCGACTCCTGAGTAATTCTCCAACATGGCATCAAACAAATTATGATGGGTCGGAGGGGAATAGATCCGTGGGCATATAATAGGGCAGAAATCTCCTTATTGGTCGTCACTGAAGGTCGACGAGAAAGATGATGGAGATGTGAGCCTCTAAAGGCACCAAAATCGCGACATATTACCCGACTTCATAGCTATACTGTATCGATCCCAAGCGAATCGAGGCAGGCAATTTGTTGTCGCAGACGTCGATACGTTCCGAATACCTATTGCTGTCGAAAAGTTTTAATTGTTCATGTGATTTAGCACCGGACTCCAGGGGAGCCACGCCGATGAAAGTATTGTCATGTGACGGTGGGGGTTGAATCCAACCGGCGACGTTTCTCGACACCCGAGTTGGAGGAACCAAATGCTACCATCTAGCATTTGGAACTACCTTTGTAGTCCGACTGATGTAACCCCTGCCCCAGGAACATTCGTGGATGCCCTTTCGTTGGAGGAAGTGCATTTGCAATGGTGCATGACTAGCGCAGAAGTCTAGAGACCCCCTGCCCCTCCGGCGCGGCCTCCCAGGAACAGTCTCTCTTTCCACTCCGCGCAGGCTCATGGTCCCAGATTCCCGCGTTGAAGACAGCGACTTGTTTGGGATCCTTTGAAGGCCCCATCCTCCGCCCATCCCACCCCCTCCACCCTTCCAAGGAACGCGTCCTCCAACTTTATTAGTTTTTACTAAGCGGGAATATCCTGTCGTAGATAATATGTCTGATCTAAGGATTTATAATATTTATCAAGCTATAAATCCTCGGATCTGATATTGTCGATCGATATATTTAATTTAGATTTTCCATCATAGGATGGATATTCGAAGGTGAAGGGAATCATTTCAGGCGTGTGAAACTCTGCGCTGACACGAAAGTGTGAAGGAAAGGAGTGGCGAAGAATCGTAAAGTACTTGGATGACCTGGAAGCTCTGAGCGAGGATCGATTTCCTGAGTATTCCATTTCCTGGGCGTCGTCGAAGGCGTCATTTTGATGATCGCCACTGTCTCTTCCAGTTTCCTATGACCCTCCATATTGTCTGGTCTGGGATTATCGGTTGCCATGGATACCGGTCCGCGGGAGTGGAGGTCTCGGCCGGCCGGCGGCCCAGGGTGCCGAATCCCGCTTGCGGATTTCGACAGTGTCCTCTTCACGTGAGCTTCCTGTTTCCTCCTAAGCGCATGGAAGAGGAACAAAAGACAACGAGCGTTCTCTTTCTCAGATCTATCAAAAGATATGACATTTCGCATATTCACACGATCTTTCTACGCTTTCATTTAGCTAATAAACGTGATTCATGACCTTCTTTTGTCCCCTTCGCCCATTTTCCTGCCTCTCCGCCATGAACTTAGTGACGCATGGATGCAGACTATACGCCAATTGCAGGAATGTTTCCATTCAGTTTAAATGAATTATATCGGACTGATAAGACATGGGGACTTATATTCCTATGTATATTGTGCTAACATGGACACGCGATAGAGGAAGAAAATTGTAGACTTTGGAATTTACATTACTTTTCTCTCGATTTAAATTTCAACGTGTTTGGCATCAAAGGATATCACATTCTCGTGAATACCTGATATTTGTTCAATTGTACACAGTTCAAATAATCATGTTGGAGTCGTTCTGAGAGACTCTTACTATTGTCACAAAAATAACTGTCTAGTGTTCAAGAAAGTACCGCTAGAAACGAAAGCGATTAAGCGTAAACTTTAGAAATTAATGCTTACAAACTCCCAATTGAATCATGTTTTCATGTCATCAATTTCCTGTATGCCAGTAGCTAAAATTATTAATGGTACCAACATCTAAAATTGACAAGACTTCATGAAAATTGGTTGAACAAAAATTTGCTCGTTTTCCTCCCGGGAGCATTCTTGGCAGGCATTGTAAACCCCGAACAGATCCTTCTGAAGGCGTGACATTGCTCAGAACTTTTACAGAGTAAATGCACTGCATGTGATATGTAGAATACGTGTTTATTATAATTGGGAAAAGAGCATATGTATGCTAGTTTGTGCTATATTTGGGGAATTATTTTCTTGGGACTTTGGCAGCAATCTTAACGCATGCATGATTATCATTTTCTTATTAATCGGCATCAGCTGATGGCAAATGTACATGACAATCTGTTCTTGAGATCCCATAAGTTTTACGTTTATGAGGAGAACATCCTCACCACAGCATGGTCCATATACATCACGTAATTTTCTCAATCACACACGTCAAAGAGAAAGTTCCATACATGTATACATATGGAACTTGCCCTCTTCTGGAAACGTGCTAAATCATAAACAAAGAATATTTAGCGTTTGCCAGCGAACAACCGAACCGCCAAAGTTTTATCTTTGACTTTCTGAAATGCACGGAAAGCCCATGATTGAGAATTTTTGGAATCGAAGTGAGACATATCAATACCAAGTTTACTGAAATCCTCCATGCATTCTTTAAATGGATCATAATTTTCATCCAGATTCTCGGCCAGTTTCGCCTTCTCCTTCGCATCTAGAAGGTATGTGATCCTCTGCTCAAACCCAGGTTTTCCTTCTCGTTTTTCGCTCTCAACCAAAAGGTCAATATATTGTGTCATACCTAATGGATCGGGCTTCAGGGCTATCTTGTCGAGCTTGTGTAAGCATTCGTGCGCTTCTCTTATCAGCTTCAGTACGTTGGTCCTCTCTTTGTTGAAATCCTTGATGAGCTGCTCTAGAATGCGTTTGGTATCCATTTTTTGCTTATGAGCTTCCTCATATGTCTTCTTCAAATTTTCATAAGTTTGTTCTTCCTCTACCTCGGAGATTTCGAAGCGATACGGGTTATTGTGATGCTTGTCCCACTCGCACTTATTTGGACAGACCTTACAGACGCTACTGGTGATCCCAATCCAAGAGAGAAACCCACCTGTCATCGCAGCACAAAACTTTATGAGTGATAAGGGAAACCTTATCAGGTACTTTAAGGACGCCTCAGATTTTATCACGCGTCCGTAAATGGAAAAGGCGAGCCTGCTTGCTTGCGAAGTTGACTCTCATTATGAGAAATATGTTTGAACATAAGTAATCGTATAAATAACGAGTGACAATTCCGCGTTTTTCTCATCGCTCTTTAAGAAGCCATATTATTTGCTCCATCATTTGCCATTCATCGAGAACGCCCATCAACGCCTTCGGTTCCCAGACACCATTTGCCTGCTTAAAGGGTACTCATGCTTCAATTTCCGAAGGCTATATCATCACCTAAATAATTAGGCGATATTACAGCCTTCGTGAAGCTCCCAATAAGGAGATGGAAGGAAATACAATCAGATTATGATCATACGACCTTTCTGGTGCTCTTAATCAAGAGGTGGAGGGAAATACTATCAGGAAATGAAAAATGTAATGAGTTCGACCCCGGAGTTCGACCGTAGGGACAAAAAGTCGTTGTTCTCTTCTGGCATTTGTGTATTATTGTTTGGCTTTTTTTTGCTCGTCCTTCCGATTCATAAGTATTTTTCTATTTCGAGTGCCTAGCCAATCATTAAACGGCGACAATTTTTTGTGCTGGAGTTTCTTTTTTGTGATATTGTTTCGTGCATTCGTTTGCATCGTCGGTCGAGAGAGATGAGCAAAGGAAGACAGTGTGTCAGGCGGCTCTGGGACAAAATAGAAATCGATATAATCAAAGGAGGAGACTGAGAGTGAAGAAGAAAACGAGCTTCCTTTCCTTTCAACCCTTGACTTCTCATAATTCTAAAAATAAATTTTCTCATGAAGGACGGGCAGGCGGAATCTTCCTTACCCCACCTCTTCCCCCACCAAAAAATCTCTACATATATAAAGAATAAATATTGTCTGTGTGTCTGTCTGTTCCTTTATGCATTCAGACCCCGCAGGAGCCACTGAAACCAAACTTTGCATGGCCTCCACTTCCATCCAATGAAGGTCGAGGGCTGCGTTTCAATCCAAAACTTTCAATCCCGGGTACTTTTCCGGGGTATTGTAGTGTCTGAGATGTCATCGAGAGGAACGACTGGTGGTAGTGCAGTGGTAGCACTCCTGACCGGCGATCAAGATGCCCGGGTTCGATTCCTGGCCCTCCCCTGCCTC
>CAJPEV010004759.1:1952-19414 GCA_905338385.1 Darwinula stevensoni
TCTTGAGTGCTGGTGAGAATGAGTACTCGTGTACTCGTCCAACCACCCTAGAGTTCTGAAGAACGTAAAGGAAGAGGAGGTTCGGTATATCAATGGGACTGATTGACTCTTTAAATACGCATGAATGCCAGGCGAAAATTAACATAAATCTTACGCAAAATGAATGTAAACATGCTGTTTGGAATGCAAACGGGAATGTCAATTTTACGTAAAATTTACGTTAATTTTATATCACCGTTTACGTATCACAGAGGTGACATTTCTGCAAACATGTTGACATTTTCTTGACAATGGTTTGCGTAAAAATGATATAAAATGGACAAAAACTTTGCATTCATTTTACGTAAAATTAACATAAACATGCTGTTTGGGCGCTGTGTCATGAGCGTCAAATTAACGGCACAACGATAAAAAAATGTCATTGACGACTTCGTTGCGCGGTTTGAGAAGGCTGCACCGACAAAGAAGACGTTGTTGCAATGGGAAAAGAAGGCTTTTGCAACGGGCAGTGCTCGCGACGCGCCGAGAAGTGGACGACCATCCACAATGCTTGAACGTTGTGCAGATGTGGCAGAATCTGTCCAACGATACCTGGTTATATCCACGCGAAAACGTGCTGCTGAGTTGGGAATACCAGAATCAACCATGCAAAAACACATGAAATTGGACCTGCAAGTGAAATGTTGGCGTCCATTGAAAGTTAATGAATTAACAGATGCTGATATGGACAGACGTGTGGACGCTTGTGCTCTGATTCCGCAACAATTTCCAACAATGGCTCGACAGGCAAAGGTCATGTTTTCAGATGAATGCGCGATTTATCGCAGTTCCCGCAGTCACAATGTCTATTTCTGGGGAAAAGAAAATCTTAATTTCTTAGAAGAAATTGAGCGCAATCCACCTCATGTCATGATCTGGGCCGGAATGACAGCAACGCATTTGTTTGGGTCCGTATTTTTTTACTGGTTCTGTTGATCACGTCAGTTATCTCCAAATGATCAACGACTGGCTCATCCCACAACTGCGAGACGCGGGAATCCTGAACAGTGTTTGGTTTCAACACGATGGGGCGCCGGCCCACTTCGCATTGGCTGTTCGACACCGTCTGAACGCAGTCTTTGGGAATCGCTGGATCGGACGAGGATCGGACAATTCTCCAGCTCCTCTTCCGTGGCCTCCAAGAAGCCCTGATCTGACAACACCGGATAACGCACTCTGGGGTTTCATCAAGGAGGAGGTGCGGAAGCGCCGTTATTCAACAAACGAGCAACTCAAAAATGCGGTGCGCGCAGCCTTCCAGAAAGTGACCCCAAGAATGCTGATTAACATGAACAACAGAACTTGGCGGCGCATTCGGCATTGCAGAGACCATGGAGATACAAAACATACGGATGTTTTGGATTCCTAAGGGGTACGTTCCACCTTTTGTGATATGTATATATAGGGGTATACGGACTTTGTGCGCACTCAGTAGAGGCACTAGATCGGACATAGATAGAAAATCGCAGGTCGACGTTAGATAGGCCTAATCTAGCCTATGTGAGTTCGGCGCGGGAAATGATACTTCAGAACCCAGGAACGAAGCCCAAAATGTCACCTGTTTCATTGAAATATTATCAAGGAATACATTAATGTGGCACAAGAAATTCTAGCATTTCACTATGACAATAAATTATAATTTCAATGTATTGTGTGTTTGGGAGGGTTTATATTGATTTTCCTCTCTTCAGTAGGAGACTAATCATCATCGCTGTCGCCATTGTCATCACAACATCTGCACTTAAGAATGGAAGTCCTAGTTTCTGCGTCGATATCACCCTTACTATGCACCGTTGTCGAAGTCAATTGAAAAAATGTATAACTCAAGTGAAAAACACTTTAGTACTCATCCTCACCAGCACTCAAGAATATCAAGACCTGTTTCCTCCTCCCGTAACAGAACCTCCGGATGTGGAATAAATGTTTAGAGAAACTCTCTTACAATAAGGATAAGAAGGTATAGTACTATTGTCCTATTCGGGTGCACTGCTACAACAAGCTTAGCTTCAGCATTTAATGATTCACTAAATCATAGTTTATGGGAAAAAATTAAAGTTATGCTTTTCATGTATTCATGGATTGCACAATAAAAAGGGCAAGGGTGGTAAGAAAACCAGATACTATATGAGGAGAGATAGTATATATTAGGATTTGTAGGGTGCAGGGAAAAAGGAATCCACATAGTGAAGAATCTTGGTACTACAACGGCAGGATGGTCAACTAAAATGTATGGTGTGGTGCTAATTTTGCATGAACTTGATATGTACTTCACGTCATCTGGAGTGACGTTATCCTCATCTAATATATATAGACGATCGTGACTGACTGACTGACTGACTCTAATACTAACCATGTTCTGGAATGGTTAGAAATCTGAAGCTTGGTGCACATGTACCTTTTAGGATGCAGAGTTCAGAAAAAATCCCACTTTGAAGGTATATGCCCTGGGGGTACACATTTTTTGGGGAAGCTTTTTTTCTGAAATATATTTTGTGACAGATGAGGATGACATTCAGACAGCCAACTGAAAATGTGGGTGCGGTGGTGTCGTTGTAACATATCTGCCTGGCAATCATAAAGTCCGAGTTCAATTCCCGACCATTCCTTGGCTTTCTCTGGCTTTCTTTGGCTTCCATGTCCCGTTACTCATTCCCCTCCATAACACCATTTTTGCTTGAGTAAAACAGAGAGATATGGAAAGTTGAAAATTGGCATGGACGTGCCTACCAAGACGATGAGCTAAGTAAAAATGCACAATTTGGATCCATGCCTTGGGGGGATATTTTTGTGAGCCGACGTTACAAGTATTTATTGTCCTGGCGTATTGAGATAGCCTGGAAAGATGAAACTTGGTACATAACTACATATTGGGATGCTGCAGAAAACTTCAGACTTTAGAAGTAAATGCCCTGAGGGCACAAATTTCAAAGAGATTTTTTCAAGTAATTATTTTGCATTAGTTAAACTGATACACATGGAAAGCTGAAACTTTGCATGAATGTGACTACTGAGAAAAGGACTTAAAGAAAAATGTTAAGTCCCGATACATCCCCTGGGGGAATTGTTTCGATGTGCAATGTTTTGGGAAAAAATTTGCCGTGGCAAATTGTACAGAAATTGAAAGGTGAAACTTGGCATATGTAGAAGTGACATGATATTACTGAGCTGAGGGAGTATTCAGTTTTCATGGGGCAATGCTTTTGTGTGGGTCGGCTTTTCCAAGTATGTTTTTTCACCAGCGAAAAGGGCAAACGCATGAAATTCGAACATTGTGGGCATATTCCTGTTGTTTTTTTTTATGCAGAAACAGAGACAGAAAATGTCATCTTCCCTCAGAATTACCTATTTGATGGCTGAGTACAGGAAAAATCCTACTTTTGAAATATTTAGCATAGGGAAGTATTGCAAAATATATTCTTCACCCTCACAAAAAAGGACACATGAAAAGATGTAAAGTTAGGCACACGAGAAATCATAGAAGTAATGATTTTGATTTAAAAAAATGGAGGCTTTCGTCCCCACATATCATGTATTTCAATGAGAACGTACTTTAAATACGTGTTTGTCATTTCGCAAAGAATAAATGAATTAATCACTATTCAAGGTAATGGAGCGCCGAAGGCGCGAACATAGCGAGTTTGTTTGCCCGAAGTGGAAACAAATTCGCCAGTATATAAGCGATCGTGACTGACTGAATGACGCTAATTCTAACGATGTTCTAGAAAGACTAGAAATCTGAAACTTTGTACATATGTACCTTTTGGGATGCAGAGTTCAGAAAAAAATCCGACTTTGGAGGTACACGACCTGGGGGTACACATTTTTGGGGGGAAACGTTTTCATTGAAATATATATTGTGAAGGATGATGATGGCATTCAGAAGATCTATTGGAAGTCTTGGGTTCGGTGGTGTAGTGGTAGCACATCCAACCAGCAAGCAGGATGTCCGAGATCAATTCCCGACCAATTTTCGGCATTTATTTGGCTTATTTTACATTCCTTGTCCCGCTAATCATTCACCCTCCAGAACTTAATTATACATTTTTAATGTATACTTTTATTATATATAGACGATCGTGGGTAGATGACAGACATAAGTAGCTATTCGAATGCTGAGTTCAGGAAAAAGTATACTTTGGTGATGCCCTAGGGGCATAACGTTTCGGGGAACAGATTTTCAAGTAGCTCCCTTTTCTTCAATGCAACGGAGAAACTTGCCATAAACATGACTGCTGCCGCACTGAAATCAGAAAATTTTTCAAATTTCTGAACTATTTTTGGGGTTCACATTTCTTGAGACGTAACGTTTTCAAATACGTTTTCACATCCTACCGAATCGGGCAAAAATTGAAAAATAGCTGGCGCACGCATCACGGACGTGATGTTGATTCAAGGAAAAATTCAACTTCTGTAGTGCGTCTCCTCAGAACGCAGCTTTTTGGTGGGTCATTTTTCCAAAAAAATTTTTCCCGCCAGCAAAAAAGGGAAATGTATGAGGCTAAAATTGGGTGGCATGGAGTTCCCTGAGTCTACATCTTAGAAGAAAAGAAGTTCGTTAAATCCCATTAGGACACTTTTTTTTCAGTCCCATTTTCCTTAATTTTTTTTTGGTCCAACGAACCAAAGACCTATTTGATGGTATTTTGATGGATGACAAAGAAGTACCTGAGTACAGGAAAAATCCTAATTTTGAAAAATGTCCCCTTAGCATAGATTATAGTATTTCAAAATGTATTCTCCACCTTTACAAAAATGGACTCAAGAAAAGATTTAAAGTTAGGCACAATAGAAATAATGGAAGTAATGATTTTGATTTGAAAAAATCAAGGCTTTCGTCCCAATATCTCATGTATTTCAATGGGGACGTACTTTAAATACGTGTTTGCTAATTCGCATAGAATAAATGAATTAATCACTATCCAAGGTAATGGAGCGCCGAAGGCGCGACCATAGCGAGTTTGTTTGCCCTTCAGGCAAACAAACCCGCTAGTGTAAAATACAGGTTCACTTTGGTGACGTAAATATAGGAATGTAAATTTTAGGCAAACATGATGTAATTATCATGGCAATCGCAAGAACTTTAAATTTCTTGCAAAAAATTGATATCTTTTTTACATGAACATGCTGCTCGGGATGAAATTCGCCAGGCATATAGTGATGATCGTCTAAAGAAAACCATGGCCGCGATTGTAAATGCTATGTGGATATTTTAAAATGACCCAGAGTACAAACAGCAGGCTTCTGTATGGAAATATCCATCATCACCAGAGCCTAAGAATTTCCGCTTCTTGAGATCGGCAGGCGAAGTGATTACATCCATTTTCTTTTATTGCAAAGGGATGGTCTTGACACCCTTTATTCCACATGGGACGACAATGAATGTGGATACCTATGCTAAAATTCTACCCATGAAGCTGCAGAGCGATCCGTCAGAAGCGTCAAGAACTATTGCAGACCTCCAGGTTCTCGCACCATGACAATGCTCGGCCGCATGTCACCTATAGTGTGGTCGACGTCTTAAGAAACATCGGGGAGAAGTTTTACCACACTCATCATACAGTACTCTCCTGACCTTGCCACCCAATGATATCTGGCTATTCCTGCAGCTAAAGAAACCTCTCAGAGAAAAACACTTCATCTTGAACGATTAGGTTCAGAGCTGCGACCAAGGGGTAACGGTGGCTTTCACAAAAGGTATACAGGAAGCGTTTGATGAATGGGTGCGACGTTGGAGGAGGTGTGTGTCATTGCTGGGGGAATACTTAGAAATGGATTGGAGTCTGGCGGATAAGGATTAAACAGATACGTTTTACAGCACCATTATGAGAATTACATGAACAGCCCTCATATTTTGCGGAATAATGAATGAACCAAGATTCTTACGTCGCTAATAGGGTTAGGTGAAATTCTGATTCCAAGGAAAATTTAGTGGTCTTGGATTCCTTGGTCTTGCGCTGAATGATATGATCATCCCACCAATTTTCAAACTCTATGTTTGATTCTCCTTGGGACCGGCATTTCTCTTCATACAGAACTAAGGCATTTTGAGGCAGTTTTTCTCCTTTTTGCACCCCGGGGAATGCGATGATTGGAAAATGAAAGGGAAAACACTTTTTTACCTGGTTACTCTCAATCCCTACCTCCTTCATCAATGCCTTGACTTGCTCGAAGTCTCTCTTCGCATTGTCACACTTCTCTTGCATGAGATGAAGCTTTGGACCGTCGTTTCCTCTTTGCTGTTTCCCATCGATGTAGCAAACCTTAATGAAGAAGCAACCACGGCGCCGATCTACGATAATGATGTCATAATCGGCTTCGCATAAATTTTTCCATTTGTCGTACAATCCGCCAGAAAACCACCAATTCACCAATTGCTTCATATCTCGACAGTAGATGATGAACATGGTTTCCTTTCTCTTCCTCCCATACTCGTACAGTAATGACAGGAGCGACGATTGAATATCGTCCTCGATTGGGGGAATGACGTGAGTCTCTGTTTCTCTATCCGGAAAAGTCCTTTCAACGAATTCCTTTGCGTCCCTCAGCCACTGTTTCTTCCAGTGCTGATTGGTGCTACTTTCAACCTCATGTTCCATCCAGACGGCGTCATCCGAGCAAGTGCTTCTTGAATAGCTTGTCATATTTTTTCATGAGCTCTTTCAAGTCCTCGAAAGAAAAGCGGAGTGGTTCTGAGGAAGAAATGAGTGAATTTTAGGGTGATAACGAAAGTAAACAAACCCATGTTGATACTGGTGACATAAAAAAATCGCGTTCTTTTTCCATTATTGTGAAATCAACTGCGGAAAGCATTGGTTTGTAATTGATTGTAAATCATTGAAAACACTGTAAATTTCGTTTCCCGAAAGGGTTGAGTGTCGCCGTTGCCTCAATAAAAAACGACAGTAATTTTAAGTGCAATATAACAATTTTATATTTCAACGCATGAGGTGGATGCAGTCTCAACACCTTTTAAGATATGTCTCTCCGTAGCACTTGGAAGTTGTTTTTGCATGTTGCTTCCTTGACATAATCTTCCTGACTCTGCAAACTATTCAGTATTTAGGCCTTGGCTGAGAAAATATTGCCTAAAATTGATGGCTGCTTATGGCTGAAGAACTAAAGAGGGAAAATAATACGAGTAATAAGCGTTTCCTATGAAACAGCGGACTCGGTTCTGTGGAGCCTCTTACTTCCCATGTCTGCCTTTAAAAATACACCATAAACACAGTGTTAGCAACGCCGAAGTTTCAGTGATCGTTGCCCTTTTACAATAATTTTAGGCTTCAAAACCTGTATGATACAATTTTAAAGTGTTCTCTGTTCTGTCCAAAATATTCAATAATTATCATATATAAAACTAAGTTATGTAACATAATGAGTTTTTCGTGTCCAATGTAGCAATCGCTTTATATATGTTTACTGCGCGACTTAGTTGTCACACGTCGCTTTTAGCCAAAGTCGTCAGATTAGTCCACGTTGAAAACAAATAAGAAATACTTAATTTTACAGAAAATGTGCCTATATATTCAATACTTTCCTATATAAAATTAAATATAGAGGTACTTCTTCCACACACTTTGAGTTATATCGACATTGCGTCCCATCTCACGCTTCCCACCGTGCCCGCGCCGAAAGTTTCCTTCATCGTGGATGTTTCGTCTGAGATTTTGATTTTTTTATTGAGATCAACGCTTTATTATATTGCTACATTCCTCGGTCATCTCCACCCTCCACGCCCGTTATAACTCTGTAGGCCGTTCAATTTGCCTTCGTTGAAAAGATGACCATGGACTAGCAAAATTGGCTTCGACTGACGTTAACTTCGCCAATCACCGCTACTTATGGCCGTTGTCAGGGCACTTGGATTGCCCAATACTTCTGCGTCCATCCTGCCTCAGTATTTGAAATATAGAGTAAACATATACGGTGCAGATACGATACACCAAAATTAGCTGCATCTCAAGCTTGAACGCAAAAGAAAACAAGTGCGATTTTCCCCAAAATTGCAAAATCTTTGACATCCCTGCTGAAAAAACTTCATGAGCTTCTCTTGAGGTTATCAAACGGAGTTCTCATGAGAATGACTTCATGAGGTTGATTTCCTGGGGTTTTCGCCTAGAGGTGCCGCTTGCCTCGTTGTGGTCCCTTAGCCACGAAAGGTATCATGGGACTCTGCTTAGAAGATCCCACGAGTCCTTAGAAGTGTAAGTAATCATATACGAGTATACAGTATGTAAGGTTACACAACTGTCGTTCATTGCATCTTGAATGCGCCATTCCATCCTGTGAGCCAGAATTGTCTAGAGTCTCCCTGAACTGGGCTATCTCTTAGGACAAGTGTTTTTAAATAATCGAATATCTTTCATTATATTCCATGTAGAAATAAAAATGCATACAACTTGGAGAGTACAGGAGAGATGCTCCAGTGAGATCAGGGCGATACTCATCACAGCAGCTATATAGTCGCTATCTCGCGCCGGTTGTGCACTGCAGAAGAAAACCTCATGAGATCTTCATGAGGATTACCTCATGAGATATTCGAAAAATCTCATGAGAATGTCGTGAGGTTTTTTCAGCAGGGATATGAGAACTGGAAACTCGTCATCTGGTCTAAAGTCACCAATACACTCAATGTCCACAAAATTAGAGATACCCCTACATTCAACTTTCCATGCAGCTACAGCATAACCTAACCTAGGTTAGGTAGGTTAGGTTGTGACCTAAATCAGGCAGCCCTGCTTTAGTGTGTGTGTTTTGACTGCAGAATGGGCAAATTAACAGATCTCAGCGACTTTGAACGTGGAGCGGTCGTTGGTGCCAGACTAGCGGGTTTGAGTATCGCGGAAACCGTCAAACAGCTTGGCTTTTCACGTGCTACAGTTTCACGGGTATACCGTGAATGGTATGATAAGCGAAAAACAACGGCTGCAAGGGCATCCTGTGGACGGCAGAGCCTCGTTGATGCTCGAGGTCAGAGAAGGCTGTCACGTATCGTCTTGGCCGACAGGCGGGCTACAGTACGCCAAATCACGAATCTTTGGGATGAGGTGGAACGGGCTGTGCGGGGCTTGCCTGTACTGCCATCAAACAAGCGGCAACTGAGTGACGCTGTGCTAGCAGCATGGGCCGGGATACCTGACGAACGTTTCCAGCGCCTCGTGGAATCCATGCCACGACGAATTGATGCTGTTTCGAGGGCCAAAGGCGGAAACTACCGATTTTGTTACTTCAAGATTAGAGTAACGTTAAGAGTAACAAGCAAGAGTTTCTGATTTGTCCTGTTTTGTTACTTCAAAAAGGAGGCAATAAATTCATTTTGAAATAGGTATTGAAGCCTCAGAGTGCCGCGGGCGTTCAGATGCGTGACCGAAAAATTATCCGCTGAAAAATTGGCCGGCCAGGAGAGGAATATGGGAAACAGGATGCAGGAAGAGGAAGGGGGTTAGCTTCAGCCCGGAAGCAAAACCATTCCATGCGCAAACTGTCTGTGCCTACGTCTGCTCGTTTATATCTTTTATTTTCTTACGATACAAAACGAGGGGACCCTCATTCTAGATAGGCGCTCTCTCGCAGGGTCCCGATCTTCATTTTACATCACATGTACGGACGGGCGCGACAGATGAATGAAATGAGGGTGGTGCCCCCTATTACCCCTAAGCAGACGTGGGTGCCGGTAATGAAGAAAAGGAATTCGGGTCGGGAGAGTATAACTGCGGACTAATTACAGGTAAGGTTAAAAGGGCAAAAGTTATTAGTGACACCGGGCGACTTATGACCGCACCCTGCAGCCCCCTAGGGTAGCGGATAGAGAGATGCTCATCCGAGCACCCCCTCCCCCTGGCCCAGTCAATCACCTCTGCTTTATGAGAATATGTAAACCCAGAAGCCTTCTTACCTCTATCGCTTTAGCCTCTCCATTTATCAGGGTAACCACTCCATTGTCAAGGGCGATATTCTTCAAGTTACTTCTAATAAAAGTGAAGTTACCTCTATAGCTTACGTCACCCCAACCACGAGGTAACTCAAGAGTAACATTGCTAAGAGTGTGTAATCGATGGTAGCATGATCACACACATTTGCAAGATCAAGGTTGGCGGCTTTGAGAACCGTGAGCCAAGACCAGTGCCTTAGGGCATGAACAGTGGCAATCTGAACATGGCGACTCGCTTTGAAAAATGGACACGCGAGGAAGTTCGCAATTTTATCCGTTTCCTTTATGGGCAAAGAACGTGCCAGCGGCAGAATTTTATCGACAGCTTGTGAAAGTGTACATAATCATCAACCTGCAGAACGTGGCAGAATGGTGCAAGCAGTTTCGAAACGGCCGACCGAAATGAGGTTTCCGCCAATATATTATCAAGAACCCGACCCCTTTATCAATCGGAGCCCCGTCATTTTATTGAAAGGCACTCAAAAGGAGAGTGACTCTCGAGGGTCAAAACGGCGGGATCCTACCTATACAGGTAGGATCCCGCCGTTTTGAACAGGAACGCTTACCCTTGGATGGGAAAGACGACGTTAGCGGCGTTGTATCCATTCCATTTCTCTATCCGTCTTTTTCAATCATAGGTTTACATGAAAAGTGATGGGGATAGACTTCAGGGACGATACGCACAAGGTTACGATCGATTCTGGATACGAGTGCCGCTCATTAAATGTACATTTCGTAGGCGTGAAAAAGTCCCATGGGGACGGGGTGAGGGGGAGGTGGGCAAGACGTATAATAGAGAGTTTTGATTACCTGTTCTTGAGAGGACGGCAAGGGATGTAGGACGGATGACGTCACTGGTGACGTCTCCAGCAGTTTTAAAACGCGTGAGGAAGACGTCAAAGACCGTGGAGGGACTCTTCCAGCCGTTCTATCAGGATCATGATCGCTACGAAAGATCCATCGACCAGGAACGAATTGATCGGTGCGTGAGCTTCGATACAAAGCGTGATTCGTTCAAGTCAGTCATCCAGGAAGGAAAGTTGCTATTGATGGCGAAGCAGGTGAAATTCAAGGCACAGTTTGCCAGGGTTGGCTTTTTAGACAACAGTCTCGCGTCTGCAGCAAGGGTTTCCCGACTGATGGAAATATACATTTTGCTCGAGATGGGTTTCTGGGCAATTGTCTCACGTGCAAAACTTGGGTTTTAGCCAAATATCCCCCAGGACAGCAACAAACATGTCCTCTTCGCCATCAGAGAAGCAGGATGCAACCCAGACATGAACATCGGTTACTTTGTGTTGAGAGATAGAGAGAAAGGAAGCATAATATGTTATCGGGGATGGCGAATGATGGGGAAATAGGACAGAGGAACTCTGGTTGTACCCAAGGTCTACTTGCGACTATGATGAGCGGACGAATTAATCAAGAACGTAGTCCAATAGGCAAACTAGGGCATTTATTCCTATTTGTGAAAACCCATTCTAAGGAAAGAAAATTTAATTGCAATAGATCAAGACAAAGGAAATGTAACATCCACATAACATACGGATATCTGGGGATGTGTGAGTTTACCAGGTTGTATCTTAGCTGTGTATTTCTGAGTCGACCATACCCTTAAATTAGGTGTTTGCACACCATCTGCAGTGAAATCCGTGGATGTTACTATCCGTTCCAGATCTGGAACGCGTACCCAAACTGCCATTCGAACTTGAACTCCTAGTAATACGTTCGCATCCCCGTCTTCCTCAAAAACGGGTCACAAAAACTCTCTAATGTCCGAGCGCCTGCTGCGTACACTGTAAAAAATTTTTCCGATTCGGAACACCTGAAAAAACACCATCCAGAACACGTTTAACGCAACACTTTTGGAACACGTCAGGTGTTCCAGGTGATGATCTCTGAGGTGTTCTGTAATACGTTTCCTAATGTTCCCATGGCCGAATTCAATTGAAGTGTTCCATCTAACAAGGCGTTCCTGATCAGTCAGTCAGTCAGTCAGTCAGTCACGATCGTCTATATATATTAGATGTATATGTATAGGAGTTGGCCAGATATCGAAATCACACAACTCATCCCTCAAGAAAGAAGTTCTTTCAGTGTACATGGAAATTTTCACGAGTTTCAGATTTCCCAATATGACAGTCATGCACGGTAAAACGGTTTCCCATTCTTAAGGCACATTTCACCACCCTGTCTACTTCCACGGCATGCCCTTCATTTTGGACAGTTCCACTGGAAAATGCCTTTCTGCGCAAATCTCCGAGTGTCCCTCCGTCCCCTCTTGAGGCAAATACGTCATCAGAGACTAGGAGTTCTCAAGCTTAGAGGCCTAAGCGTGCTGCTGGCCAGCCATGTCAGTTCAACACTATTCGCGGCTCGGAGCAGCAAAGCTCGGTCGACGATCGCGCTTTCGTGTCGGTTGCGTGCCACGATTCGAATCGGGCCGATCGAGTTTCAACTCGGAAAAGTCAATCCGTGCAGGCCTCTGACGCGCAGAAAGACAGGAGAACCCAAAGAAAGAAACGCTCGCATCGCACTTTTTAGACTTTTGACACGATAAATATCGCCTCCAGGTCATGAGTTTTCGACTGATACCTAAGTTATTAAAATCCGTTCATCCGTCTAGGAAGAGTTACCCGAAATAACATAACTCTAAGCAGAGGGTGTCCATAAAAAACGTACACTTTTGAAGTTCAATATCTTCAGAACTGTATGGCATAGAACAATGAAATTTTAGGGGGATACTTAAGGGGTCGTAGGTTTTTATTTGAGACGATTTGGAGAAAACTTTAAAAAGAATTTTCTTCTATATTTCCACTCTTGGCTTTCTTGAACCACTACTGAAAGTTTGTAATAATTTTCGGTAATAGGTAGAAAAGTCATGACAAATTCCTCGTTTCCAGCAGGGCCGCAGGTCCAGGTTGTGTGCTGTGCGGTATTTTCATAAGGCAACAACAGCATTGGACTTGGGATAGAAAAGCTTTATCAACTCGCCTCTCTGCTTCTTATTCAAATTCATGACTTTGACCAAAAATTATTACAGACTTTCAGTAGCGGCTCAGTACTGCCAAGAGTGCGAATATGAGGCAAACAAAAGTTTTTTTTTTTAATTTCGCAAAACTGTCTCAAATAACATCCCATGACACCCTGAGTATCCCCCTTTAATTTCACCGTCCCATTATTTTCCGTTCCGGAGGTACGTGCAAAAGTGCAAAGTTTTTTTTTTAATGGACACTCAGAAATGGATGGATAGACGGATATCTTGACCAGGAGGACGAGGGACTAAATGTTTCGTTACACCGGCCGACCAGTGCGAGTTTCGAAAAATCGGTTCGTGCTTCAAGGAGCGAAACAGAGACAATCATACATACGTGTCGAAGATGAAGTTCACGTCACAAGCCTCACTATAGAGGGTTTCTGGAAAGTATCGTGTCATTGACAAGTTCTCAGGCTCATCATTTTGTCCTCATGGAAGTTATCAGATCCGGGCTCAGCATTGCCTAGTTCGCAATTTTTTAAACGACTGTTCTACAGCAGATGAAGAGTTGTATTTGCATTTTGCAAGTTGATTAGGAATCCTCGAGCGTCCCTAAATTCCTTTGTGCCTTGCTGGGCGAGAAATGTTAATTTGAACAGTTTCATAAAAATATCAGTTCCAATAACTTCCTGATTGGCATTCAGTTTTAGCAGTTGAAAGAATGAAGGATGCACACCCCTTACGGCCCTCGGTTCATCGAGCCCAATACACTCGCATAGTCGTTTATTTTATTATTCTGATACATTATAATTATACGCTTTCTGGAGGCGGTAATGTTAACTTCCAAAATACTTTCTAAAAACTACGCAACAGATCTTCTTGCAATAAGGCTCCTCCTTCAATGCGAAAGCCACTTCCTTTGAAAGCAACGTAACTTTCAATATCAAGAAGGGAAGGAGAGAAAAGGAACATGACGGTAGATGAATCGGAATCCTTTTCCAATAAGGTTCTGATTAAAAAAGCGAATCTTACTTTCTTTTCAGAATAACCCTGGAGACCAGGTAGACCATTTCTCTTTTCTCTCTGCCAAGAAAATCCGAGCAATCCCTGTGCAGTTTTGCGATGCTCGCACTACCATCGTGTGATGAAGATCGACTGATGTTGGTAGTGCTAACGCGACTTGATCATCATCAAGACCCTGACGATAATCAACATTTAACCATCGTCAACTCTATTAATGATTAGTCTGCCCGACTATGATAATTATCAGGATGAGGCTGCGTTCGAACTATCGAGTCCATGATACAGACAACTGGCTGGAAGAAATGAAACTAGTATTACGGCTTCCGACATTCCATGCTCGTGATAGGACAGGTAATTGGAGCAGTGACGAGAGACACTAGAACTCATTCATCTAATCAGCTCAGATGAATGGAACAATCGTTTCCAGAGCGGAAAACGGACTCACGGAAGAGTTTGGGATGGTCTCACCAAACCCATCAAGAAGGGAATCACGGGTTGTGAGGCCCGAAATCACTGGAACGACCTCAAGTCACTGTACAGGAAGAAAAGAAAAAGCTCACTTCTAACTGCCTGCAACAGTCTCTTGACAACAGAAACTGCTGCGATTGATAGCAGTGGAAGGGACAGGTTCTCAACACTTAACACCATCTCTACACTGTAAAAAATTTTCCCGATTCGAAACACGTGAAAAACATAATCTAGAACGCGTTTAACGCAACACTTTTGGAACACGTCAGGTGTTCCAGGTGATGATCTCTGAGGTGTTCTGTAATACGTTTCCTAATGTTCCCATGGCCGAATTCAATTGAAGTGTTCCATCTAACACGGCGTTCCTGGAGGCGTGCCCAGCGCAACACTTTTGGAACACCTCAGGTGCTCCTTGGATGTGTTCTTCCCACCAAAGACGGAGCAGATACAGAAATAAATAGGCGAAAATTGAAGGAAGATAGTGCTTCATTTCGTGAAATAAATAGCTACAAAAAAGGAAACTATGCAGAGAATAAATTAGCCACTTGAAACTGCTGTCCACTGGAGTCAGATGCTAGTCAGATGAGGGCTGACACAACGCTGCCCAACAGCAGAATCCATGGAATGAAAATAATTTTTGCGATATAGACAGACTCACAAAAAAAATCAGTCCTGGAACTTTATTGCCAGATCTATATAGGGAGGAAAATCCTATGAATGTCACAAAGAACACCAGAAAGAAAATTACATAATGGCTAAACATGGGCTATGGTGGCAGTAACTTTTTCCTAGTGCCCACCTGCTAAAACCAATTTTCTGTGATATAAAGACCATTTTTCATGCTGAACTCTTGATTGACAAAATTATAATAGCCACACCCAGTTACTACTTCCACACAGGTTGACATGCAAAAGCTGTTCCTTTTTGTGCAGTCATGAAACCAAGTTATTCTAATTTAAAGTTCATCAAAGCCAGGATATTTTTATGAGTTCACTAGCGTTTTATAATATTTTTATGTCAGCAGCTGGATGAATCCCTCACATGCTTGCTGTGGCTTGAGTATTTCTGCATTTCATAATGAAATTATATGTGAACTTGTACTTCTTGAACTATGAAAAAACTGACGTCATCTCAAAAAGTTTGTAGAATTTGCTAAAAACAAGGCTTCCACTCCAAGGTGACACGGTTCACATAAACATTACTCCCCTGTGAGTCTATGCACTCATTTCAATGGGTGCAAGGTTGTTGTTATGTAAATCTACAAGCTATACTTGGAAGAGCATCCAGCAAACAACTTTTCATGAGACTCATGGTTCCATCATTATTGGAGAACTAAACACATTGATAAGAAATTGGACAGCGATAAGAAAACAATCACAAGGTGACAAGTGCAGTAAATACAGTGGATGGCTAATGGTGATAAGGAAAAAGCATGCATATGTTACTATTGGATACATGAATGACAAAAGCTCAATTTTCTACTGAATATTTGCAGCAACCTTTTTTGACAACTCACAAGGGTGTTGCTTTGTCATTCTTATCAGCTATCCACTCTCATCACTGAAATAGGCCTCCTGTGACTGTTTTTCACCACTCAGTCAATTCCATGACAAAGGGAAGGAGATCTGGTGATTGGGATGCAATCCCAAGTCCACAAGAGGGTTAGGCCTACCCCAAGATTAAGTAACGCTCGACCTCGACACGTGATATCGAAATGGGCGAAATCGCCTCTTGATGTCACTAACTATCTTGACTCTTGACTCAGTCAATTCCATGACAAAGGGAAGGAGATCTGGTGATTGGGATGCAATCCCAATTTCCATAGTCTCATGAAAAGAAAAGTGAAGACAATTTCAAAAGACATACTAGTACAGATGCATGAAGTCAAATGAGGACAATGTTCAAGGGCATCATGTGACCTTCAAGTAAACTGGGAGGTTATCCTGGCAGGAAAAGACTGCTAGGCAGGTCCTGATCCATCATGGAAGTAATGTTGCACAGAAAAGTCTGGCATGCAACATGCCATACCCAAAACTAAAATATCAAGGTACTATGAACTCTTATCCTCTCCATTTAAACCGTGTTTATGCTTTTAAATGGCACATTGGGACTCAGATGAGGTTAGGAACATGCTTAAAATCATTCTCCATAAAAATACATGGCAAAAGCCTGCAGTATGAATAATAGCAGTACCTCTAGTCTGATCAAGCAGGGATCTAACATTTAGGCACATCCATCAATTGCATTCCATTAGAAATAAACTTTATGAACTAAGTAATGTAATGCCTACAATCAAGGCCTATAATACCTACCTTCCATGCCTTACTCTGTGTAAGGCCAGCTGAGCCACATCCATCTACTACATTACATTTTTTCTCCTTTACTTGATGACTTTGATGGTTAACTGAGATCTGCTTTATAAAAATAAAATGCAATATTAATTTCATATGTGATGACAATGATATGCAGTTCTATTTTTCATTAGGTTAAGATTTACTCTGAACTTCAAATCACACCCAACAACTTGACAACCTCATCACACAGGATTAGGATTTTCATGACTCCCAAAACTATGAAAACATTGGAATGTCTTTAGCACTTCCAACCTGAGCTGTCACATTACAGATCCTGTCCTAATCATGCTGAGGACAAGAAGACAAAATTTTACCAATTAAGGGATCTGCCAAGGAAAAAGTACTTATTTTCCTTCCTTTTCATGTGAGCATTCTTAAAGAACTACTTGGTACTGATTATTGAAAGAAGGCCTAGAGCTTCCCAATAATATAGTATTCCATGGGAAAAAAAAGTGGTCAGAGGGAATAGAGGGCTGCAACATATGGAGAAAATGTGGAAGCACTGAGTTTTCTCATATGGAACACTTGATTCCTTTAGGTCTCATGGGACCAATACATTAATTTCATCTTAATAAGAATCTGACCAATGATTATGCAAGTTAGAGCTGTAAATTAGGCCTACAAATATGCCAAATAATGACCTCCATCTACTTGAGCTGAGATCCAACCA
>CAJPEV010004760.1:0-19406 GCA_905338385.1 Darwinula stevensoni
GGGGGGGGGGGGGGGGGGGGGGGGGGGGGGGGGGGGTGATGTTTCCGAGAATTTATTTTTGTCCCGCCGAATCGAGCGAAGATAGGAAGGTCAAACTTGATACATAAGTACCAATTGGGAACCTGGATTCAGAAAAATGTAGACTTTGGAGGTAAAAGCCCCGGACGCACAAATTTCAATGCGTGATCCTTAAAAAAATTGTTTATGCTTCAGACATGGACGTGTCAACTGAGAATGCATTCAGGAAAAATGTCAAGTTTCAGATGTATGCCTTGGTGCATATTTTTGTTTGGTGACCTCAGCAATAATTTTGTTCTCCCACCAAATTGGGCAGAAAGAAATGGTGACATTTCGCACACCAATACCTGAAGTTATGGTGAGTTAAGAAAAATTTAATGCTTAGTGGTGCATACCATCAGGGCACAGTTTTTGGCTGCATTGGCTATTCCAAATATATGTTTGCACCAGCTGAAAGTGCAAAAGGATAAGCTGAAACTTGGTAGACACGTAGTTTTCGCAGTAGGATATCAGCAAAAATGTTAATTTTACTCATGATACCCCAGGGCGCTTTTTTCAAAAATGTTCCGGAATCCTTTCCGATCTGATTTCTAAAGTTCTAGATAAAGTTGAAGCTTGGAAGAATCAGGAAAACTGTTTCCATGAAAATATCGGTTAGTTCTCTCTCGGGACACATTTTGACAGGCACACAGTTTTAATACGTTTTTGCCACTTTGGAAGTAAATTAAGGAATGGATCACTAACCTGTACAATGGAGCGGCGGCCTATGCAGGTACTTGCCATCAGGGAGTATTTATGCAGGGGCACGTTTTAAAATAATCTATTTTTCTTTAGGTAAAGCAAAGACGTAGTAAGCTGAAAATAGGATTGAAAGTGCCTATTAAAGTGATATTTTCCAGGAAAACTTAAATTTTCAGATTATCCCATTTGAGCACTATTTTTTGTGGGGGTGGGGGACGCTTTCAAATAATTTCTGCTTCTGGGAGATGGATTTTTATATATTCCCCGGGGGTTAAACGAATTCAAGGAAATTCTTCATTTAGTCGTGCACGCCCCCAGGGCATATATTTTGGTTGCTAAAAGTTCTCGGCATTTGTAACCGCAATAATGGAGGCTATTTGCTTAGGGGGAAGAATGAGTAAACTGGCACAATTTCCCTCAAAGAAAGTTGGTTCTCATAGTCTTGCTATAGAAGACGATGTATTGAGGATAAACTCTTATGTTACAATTCTGGGGCTATGAAGAATCTCTACTTGATTGAAATTCATAACATAAGATTGAAAATCACTTCACACAAGCAGGAGCAGCTTAAACTCACAATAAAAAAATCCTGCTGATAAATCATAATGATACAAAGTTTTACAAATTTGTAGTTTTCAGAATCGAAAAGGGATGCTCGAATACATTATTATTAATCCTTTATGAAGCGAGCCGCACCGAAGGCGCGTTCATAGATATACGTATAGCCGAGCGTGACAGAGTGAGTGAGTGACTGACGTTAGTTCTAATCATGTTCTAGAGAAGTTAGAAATAGGAAACTAGGTACACATGTACTTTTTGGGATGTAGAGTTCATAAAAAATCCGACTCTGGAGGTACATGACCTGGGAGCACCTATTTTGGGGGGAAATGTTTTCAATGATGTACTGGATGCCTCAAAAAAACCGCACCGACCTTGATTGGCAATAACTTTTGAACTAATGGACCTTTTTCGTGTTCGAAATGGGATTTGAAAAGTCTATTAATCCTCTTTCCATCGCCATAAATTTATCAAATTTCCTTGCACAGAAACCGGAGCAATTGGAGTTTAAGTACAAGCACTCAAAAAAGTGGCTTAACAAGGCTAGATTCTGGTTAAGCCTCTCTATATGCAGCATCCTTCGGCATCCTAGGGCGATTTTCCGTTGCATGCTTAAAGACCAGACCCGTCTCGTACATCCACTTTCTGAGTGCTTGTACTTAAATTCCAATTAATTCGGATCTGTTGAAGGAAATTTGAGAAATGTATGGCGATAGAAAGAGTATTAACATCTTTCAACCCCGTTTGAAACACGAAAAAAGGACTATTAGTTCAAAAGTTATTTTCGATCAAAATAGATGCGGTTTTTTGGGCCACCAAGGATATATTTTCTTCAGCCAAACGGAGAAACATGGAAAGCTTAAACTTTGCATGGATGTGACTACTAAGCCAAGGTGTTACGGAAAATGTCCAGTTTTCGAGACATCCCCTGGTGGCACATTTTTCCAGGACACTGTTTGGAAAAAAAAGTTTCCTAGCGAATTCGGCAGGATGAGAAAGGTGAAACTTGCCTCATACATGACTAGGGTGATGATGAGTTCAGAAATATTCATCTTTAATGGTGCACGCCCTTATTGCAAAGCATATGGCTGGGTTTGCTTTTCCAGATATACTTTTGCACAAGCGTAAAGAGGAAACGGCAAGGCTGATATTGGAAAGGAACGTAGTTTTCCAAATTGGTAATTCAGTATTTAAAAAAGAGTTTAATTTCCAAGCAAAACCTAAGTGGATATGTAACTTTTCAATTTTGTCTACTCAGGGCAGATTTTGAAGCCATTTGGCACGCAACAAATAATCGGAGTAATTATTTCAATCAAAATATCGGTGCGTCCTCTCTCAGCACACAATGCAATAGGTACATATTTCAAATACGTTTTTGCCATTTTGAATATAAAGTAATGAATTAATCACTAACCAGGACAACACAGCGCCGATGGCACGACCATAGCGAGTTTGCTTTTCCGGCGGGCAAACAAATTCACTCGTTTCATACATGTGTATTTACATGGCTCAAATAACCGGCATTACCTGTTCGAAATACAGACCTTTTTTGCGCACTGCATATCTCCCTCCAGGCCCTGGGTCGTTCTACGTACGAGGATTCCTCCCGCTGTAGGAAACTCTTTTGGCTTTTTGTTTTTTTCATGGCTTCTGGCTACACGACATACGGAATTATTGATACCATCAAGGAATACATGTCTGGTGCCACGTCGACATCGACCGGGGTGAAATATGAGTCCTCTCATCATGTAATCAGTGACTTAGCCAGTAAAATTGTAAAATTGACCGATGGCATCAATTGACAATTTTGCAGACGGTGATTAGGGAATCCCTCCCTTTCCCAGCGGTCACGATCTGCCCCAACACCCTCCTCTTGGAGAAAGTGATCCCCGCCGAAAAGGCGCAGTTTATTCGTATACTTCAAAATGCTCTTCANCCCGCCGAAAAGGCGCAGTTTATTCGTATACTTCAAAATGCTCTTCAGAACCTTTCATTGCCGGAAGACACATGTCAGCAGCCAGCAGCAGATTCGACCCCTTCCTCCCATAGTGCGGAATACAGAAGGAATGAGAGCGGAGTGACCACCACCAGCGTTGCCCCCTTCGCAGAACTGAACGGTACGTTTCCAAACTGCTTCCTTTCTCCATGAACGACAGAGAGTGAATCCAAATTCAATTCACCGACGCTAACATGTTTGAAAGACATGGAATAAACAACATAATAAACCATGAACAGTTAATTTAAATATCCAAATATACATTTGCCTCTACGTGTTTCAAATAACTTTCATGGAACAAAGTCTTGAAATTCTGTCTGAAAATCCATAATGAATTACTTTTTCACCTCAATCATAGTGTGGTCTCTTATCTTAATTGAGAAAAAAATAAAATATTTTTGCCACAAATTGAAATGCTGTCCCTTTCTCAGTTTTACCGTTGCCACTCAAAGCATGTTCAACTAGTAAAAATTCGGCTTTGGCTACCTTGTACTTCTGTCTCAGTTGCAAAGCATAGGGATCTCCTTTCCTGTGAAAGAAAGCGTGAAATATTTCCCCTATGTCTAAAGAGAAAATCGCTCTGACAAGCAGTGGAGCTGCCTACTACTACTCGGAATAAGACTGCTATGTCGATATTTTTGCTGTCTATAACCAAGCGAGTATCTATGGATACGTACAATCCTACAGGGACGATCCTGCAGACTTACAGTGGCATGGAATTTCCTCCGGAGATCATATATAGACTTTTGGTCACTCTTGACTATTTCATTAACCGACAATTTTAACCATCTATTTTGCTATTTTTTGGCATCATGCAATCCTAACATTGTCTTCTTGTGCATGGGGTCGTCATGTATTGGATTTTGGATGGCCAGCTGCTTTCGGCAAAAACCGGAAATAATGAGCGGAGGAGATATGGTATACAGCTGTGTCAATGTGTTTCCGGCTTCATTATGTATAACATGAAATGGAACAATGGTTCTCTCATGTTATGGTTAAGCTGCTGCAGCGTATACATGTGCCACATGCTAGATAAAGAGTATTTGAAAGGTAATAGTTCCCCATGAATATGAAGCACGTGAAAATCCAACTCCTGGCACACAGAATTGTGGCAAGAGTTTCACCCTAATTGTACTTGGCTTCAATTTCTGTGTAGGAGGTACTTTTATGAAGATGATGAAATCACAGTAAAAGATAATGCGCATGTCCGGCATAACGGAATAAAAGGGTCGCGCGAGAGAGTAGCGCGGGTCGGGTCGGGTCGAGTCAGGTATGTCAAGTGAGTGAGTCGGGCAAGGGAGTCGAATTGTAGAATAGTGAGGAGAAACCTGAGAGAAGACGCGGGATATTGAGTGGACCCTTGACGTCAGTGCTGGAGATCGTATGCTGTCTGTCACCCCACTGATACCACACGGGTTTATATTCAGGTATTGTACGTTGAGTATCTATTGCCTAATGAGCGTTTAAGGGAGCAGAATTTTTAATTTTTGTCCCATATCCATTTCCTGGTTCTTATTATTATTGACCTCTTTCCAAGCCGGTTGTCACAATAAAGTAGTTGTATATTTAAGGAGTCAACGGAGTCATTATAAACCTCGAACACGCTGGCGATCTCTTCGTGATAGTCATTAACGTTAAATCACGTCGGAGCCGCCTACATCTGGTAGAGTGACTAAAAATCTGAACGCTTCTCTAAGGTCACTCTATGTCTTCGTATTCAAGTATTTTGCAAATATATAAATTACTGAGAGAAACGGAGTTCAATCGATGCATACCATAACTGTCTCTTTTGTCACGGACCGTCTACCTTTTAGTCACCTGATTCTTCAGCTCAGATTTGAAGTTTTTCTTTGAAGTTGTCGCCGAAGGGGCTAAACAATTTCTGGAGAATCTCAGAAGGTCCCTAAATGCTCCGAACGCTTGGAGTAAATTCGGATACTCTCTGAATGCAGTCGCTGTGCCCATCGACCCCAAGAAGTTCATTCGCCTTTGCAGCTTTCATGGTGTAGCATGCAGCATGAGGTAAGTTCCATTTAGAGTATCCCGTACCAAAAAATTTTCCATCTTCATCTTTCAGAATAGTTCAAGGGCAACTCCAAAGAAGTACTTTGTTTCTATGTTGTTTTTCTGAATGTTAATGGGACCATAAATAAGTCTGGGTACTGAGCGTCACATGACTGGATTAAAGAAAGCATCAATGAGAAATTAGACGCGCTTCGACAGGAAATATCCTCAGCATTTGTGATATTTTAAATTCAAGTTGCTCGCACTCTTCAAAGGTTATAAACATGTTGAATGTATGCAGAAAAGTGACTCAACTAAGAAAAATAGATATGGATGTGTTATTACGGTTTGCATCCTTGTGCGAAAATTTGCACGCTGCTAAATATGTTTTGTGAAACGATAGTTCATCACGTAGCTGTGACATGGAAAACATTGAAAGTCTAGACGATGACCTTCCTACTGTGACTGTATAGTTTCCGACGGTTGGAAATAATTATTTCCGTTCACGTCAATTTCAGGGATTTAAAAATTAGCTCAGAATTTGCAAATCGAGGTTGCCTTACATTCAACTACAACGGAGACAAAACCGTTGTTCGTCGGAAGGAAGCAACGGAAGGAAACCTGAAGGGTGTCAAACAATCGGTGAGATCCTATCTACCTTGTATCCCAGATATCTGAATCCAGCCATTCGTTTCATATGCGTTGTTGCTCTTTTTTTATTGAATAGAACGGACTCCAACTAGTACTGGCGTCGGACACCTCAAAGGATGTGCTTCCCCTTTTTCCAGCCGAGGGATTCAGAGTTACAGTTCATGATCCAATCATTGATCCCGATCCCCTTGGAGAGGGATTTGAGGTAAAAATGGATGAGATTTCGTATATTGGCATTCGGAAGATGGAGTTCGAACACCTTCATCCAGATGAGGGGGGGAATTGTGCTCCTCAGTCCTATTTGACTCAACGATTCGATTCAAAGGTCTTCAAGATTTCAAATGAAACTTGGTATTCAAAGCAGGTACGTAACTAGGAAATTTCCTAGTTCGGTTAATACTAAGGAAATATCATTTATCCCTCTTTAGTTCATGTTCTCTATATTTTCATTCGAGCAGTTGTGCGAGCGGTTGTGCATAATGGATCACGTGATGCGTGACATCGAAGACGGATTTAGTTGTGTGGAAGACGAAAGATTCTCTTCCCTCTTACGAAGTACTGGAAAGAAACCTGGTAATTGCAACTCGACAAGTGAGACATATGACATGCTATTCGTTTTACTCAATGCATTTGCGCATTCTCGTTTTGCGTGATTTTTGAAAAGGCATCGTAAAATGGAATGAAACTTTTGGTTTTCTAATATCTGCCTGCAAAAACTATTGCGTTAACTAGGGAACATATTTTCATGTCAACTCATGGATCTGCTAGGTGTATCGAATGCAATTCGGAAAATGGAGCTCCGTGTTTCGGACTTCTGCACCTGTCCTGATCAAGATTGCATGTAAGCCTCCATATCAGATTATATTTACTGGTATAAAATAAATAAGATCAAAAATCCTTTTTCTTTAGAGAAGCGAGATTCCAATGGTCGCTGTCGTCGGGAAATATGGACCGTGAGCACTCATTGGTCTTGAATCTCATCGCTTGGATGCAAAATGAGATTTACACCGACAGAAGCGAGCTGAAGAACAAGACATACTGTCACAAATCCCAGTCTGCTCAATTATTGCATTCATTTATCGATTATTACACAATTGGTCGTGTTATAAAATCTCCAGTAATGAAATGTCACGAAAATGCAAACTGCCCCCTGACGGGACTATTAGAACTTTACCACGCTATCAAGGACTAAGTGCAATAAGCATCCGTCTGAGTGCGTTTGTTTTCATTCTGCAGAGAGAATTTTGCAGTGGTGAACGTCTACTATGAGAACCTGGCTGTGCAGAGAGTCGTGGAGACAGCTATGTATCCTGTGAGGCAGTTTATAAAAAAGAAGTTTTATCGAGTTCTAAAAGAATTGCGAAATCTTTTGCTAATCACTATGACTTTTTCTTTCCTATAGAGGGCGAGATTCATTGGCACTTTGGGAGGGTATTTGGGTCTCTACATCGGTCTGTCGTTCGTCTCCCTTCTGGAATTACTGGAGTGGACCATGGACATCTTGCTGTATGGTTGGAAGAAGGCTAAGCATGTGAAGCTACGGTCGAATGGTCGGGTAATTCCCACAGGTAACTTGATATGAGTTATGAATATTTGTTGTCTGCCGCCAGCATATCCTTTAAAATGATTTCCTATCATGCCTGGTAGGAAAAGACACCATGAAGATGGAAGGTGTGTTCAGACAAGGGAATGCTTCGGATCCAGGAATTCCTTGGGAAGATACTCCAAATAATATTCCCACAACCTCGAAGGTAATCGGAAAGAATTTGTCGGCCATGGCCTCTGAGTCGACTCATTTGGAGCAATAGCAAAATGTCAAAATTCAATCAAAGGTCGCAGTTTTACGCAATGAAACATAGGAGTGTACTTGCAATCTTGACCTTGTACTCATGGAGAAGTATTGTCAACCTAATATCTCAACGTTCATGGTAGAACTGAATGTTGCAACAATTGAAGCTGCAGTATGTCTGTAGTTCCTAGAAAAGTTAATTAACTCACATGCATAATGGCCACATGAATGGCGAACTCACTTGTAGGAACAGTATAACTTCTCTCTTTTAGAAAGCATACAAGCAATGTAGGGACTCGTTTGATTTCTGCAATGCTAAGTTGCTTCTTAAGGTACAGGAATACTTAATGCCGAAAATAAAGCTATAATGTGGAAGTCTTTTTCATGTCTCCTGCACATGTTGAAACGTATCTTTTGCTGGAATCTCTTCTCACTGCATGTATGTACTCTCCTATAATTGAACCATTCCATGTCACCTGACCGAGGGGTGATGCTCGATCACCTCACAAAAAATCGAAAAAATGTACTCAACAGGTCTTACATGGACTTGAATATACGAAATCTCTTATGATTCTTTTTGTTGGCAATTGAGATATGAATCTGCTCTATTATTTCATTCATTTAACAATGATTTGACTGATATATCGACTCACTTGGTGCAATATGCTGCAAAATGTCAAAATTCAGGCAGAAGTCGCAGTTTTTGCAAACTTCGAAGGGATGCTTGTACTAATGAAAAAGTTCAATCAAGAAAATATCTTAAGTTTGATGGTATTAATGCAAAAAGTACTTTTTGCAGCAACACTTAAAGCTGCAGTATATCAGTAATTCTTAAAATAGTTAATTAACAGACATGCAAAATGCACACACAAATGAGGAATTCACTTCTTCATGCAAAGCGTATAACTTCACGTTCATGGAAAGGACAAGATCTATGTAGGGGCTCCATTGATGTCTGCTAAGAGAAATTGCTTCTTAAAGTACATACATATTTAATGCATGATGTATAAAGCTATAATTTGGAGGTCTCCTTAACGTCTTCAGCACTTGTTCAAACGTATCTTCGAATCTCTTCTCACTGCATGAATGAACTCAAAAATATTTGGGCTATTCCATGGCAACTGACCGAGGGATGACGCTCGTCCATGTAAAAAAATCAAAACAAAATCAGAGTCAACAGGTCTATATCGAAACTCGATATGAAACATTTTGCTTATTCTTGTTGCCAAATGGAATATTAACTTTAGAAACATCAACTTTACAGCTCCTACGATCCCTCGAAATGGCATTTCATGGGCGATATAGGAATGCCATTTCTTATGACATATGATACATTTTTATCATGGACCCCCACGTCGTAAAGAAATGAGGCCAAAGTTAGCTGAAATTATAAAATTATGGTATATTCAATTTTCTTTTTCGACATGTGGGCCTGACACGAGACAAATAATACTTGTACCATAAAACCTCTCTAGAGGTGGTCTCTTAGCAATGCGATTTTGTAGTGTTGTGCTGACTCGCACAAAACATACTGGGGTGGTGAAATTCCAAGAAAGTAGTGCACTTTGAAGAAGACGAGTAATTCAGCTTTCACGAGGAGCCCATATTTTTGTGGTAATAATTTAATTCTACATTTTCAGACATTTCATAGGAACCATTACAAGCTACATGTTGCCCAGTAAAAAACCAAAGGATTGGAATTAGCGCGCCTTTAACAACGAAATGCTGTTTTCTATCGACAAGTATACATATAGTATAATATTTCTAATATATATTAATATATAATATTTCATCTGGTAGAATATTCGTAAATCCTTTGTGAATAATCCTTAAAAAAATAAATCCTTTGGTTTTCTATTGGGCTGTAGCTAGCATACACTTCGAGAGTTATGAAATTCGTCCGAGGAATCGCATGTGCCTGAAAATCGATATTTCTAAAATTCATTTTTCATTTGAAAACAAGAAGAACAAAAATATTTCGGATTTTCGAAGCTCATGTAAGACCTGTTGTCTGAATTTATTTTCAATTTTTCATTAGATGATGGAGCGTCATCCTTCGGTCAGTTGGCATGGAATGGTCCAATTGGAACTTGTGGACTTGCTGTATAAAGCATTTGGAAATCCATGTACTTTCATATCGTAAACAAGCATCCATTCACAAATTCGGGAAGGCTTGGATAACACATGAGGAAGCTCTCAGTAAAAAATTTCTCTGTTACTCCCTTTTGAAGTAGAACATTTTGTTGATATGAAAATAACCTCTTCTCGGCCGTATGTTTCCTCAATGCCACTGCCACCCTTAAGGGAAATAAAAAGCAACTCCAATCTGCATGGTGCTGTGTTGACCGTTTAGAATAGCTGGAGGGAGCGGGGGAGAGGATAGGAAGGGAAGTGGAAAGAAGGAAACTGAAGGTGGAATGTTGTCAAAAGCAGGTAGTATAGAGGGTCGGAGAGTGGAAAAAGAGTTTTAAAAGTTAGGATGACCGTGTTCCGGGTGACTTTTCGTTCATCCTTACTGAAAACACGTTTATTTTTAAATGGACCGCATGCGAGGCCTTCTCAGAATTTGTCTAAATACCACTGGTCTAAAGGGAAAAATGTTTCGCACTGATGATATATTTCGATGTTGTCCCTATTTCTATGCACATTGTTTCCATCAACTCCTCTTTTCTCCTGGTGTACAATGAGGACATGATCAACCTGTTTCGCGAGCAGCCGATGGTTTTCAATTCTTCACGGTCTATGTTATGAGAGTCAATATCACTTTACATCTGTGGTGACTTTCGGGTGAACTTCTACAAGTTTAAAATATATTGTTGAGTCCTTCTTTGTTTTCATCCTTGCCTAATATTTCCAGTTCAAAATAAACCAAATTTGACCTTGTTTATCAAATGCCTTACAGAAACGGTGTGTTATTCCACATCCTCCACCTAAATTCTATGAAGGCCTTATGTAGGGTGGGCCAGAGAAAAAGCTGTGATATTCGATGAGTTGTCCATATTATTGTTGGGGTCAGATTCTTATTATATTTGGTTGGCATATACTGTAGAATGACACAATTAAGGCTATGATTCCGAGTTTCAGTCTTCCGTTCAACCCTTTGGCTGTTTGCCCGAGTACGTACTTGGGCTTATGCAGTGGTAGCATGGGGAAGTTCTTAGGCTCAGAAAATTCATTGTATATTTTTATTACTTCACAGGTATTTATGCATTAACAGCTATATTCAATAGTTATCATGATATGACATTATCTTACATAAACTATTTTTTTTTAGACAAGCAGGGTCAATTTTTATACGAAAACGTATCAGCCCCCCCCTGAGTAATAACGGTCAGAGGGTTATAGAACTGTAGGACCCCTGATAGTGTTATGAAGATCCACAGCAAAATGTTCAGTCGAAAATATCGATATGAACATGAGACCGGGATGAATGGGAGGACTGAATTTATGACCTTCCATTTCTGCATGATGCTTTAGAGTATGAATGGGAATTGCTAATTCAAAGATTTATTGAGAGAGCCATTGATATTTGGCGTCCAAAATAATGACTTGTGTTCAACAAAATTAGGGGCACTTTGAGAACCTAATCAGTTGATATGAACTTCCTTATACCAAATTGTGTCCTTCTGTTTTCATGTATGTATATGTGCATATTTTTTCGTACTGTTAGTTTACTTGTTTGATTTTATCAATTTAGGACAATTTAAGTCTAAAAAATAAACAATTCCCTTATTGGTGATCTAACATAAATTGAAATTCATTCTCAATGTCTTTGGAATATAACGTGAAACTTGGTACACAAGCCCTAATTTAGTCACCGTGTCAGCTTGCAAAATTTCACCGGAATCGGCAGGCTATAATGAAATTGAGTACTCTTCAAAAATGGCAGCTTCATGTTTTTTTTTCCCTATCCATCCATCCAATATACATAAGAGGCTAAAATGTCTGTCATTCCGGGACTACTCCTCCTAGACGAAAGAAAGGATTTTAATAATTGAGGTGTCGATCGAAAGCTCATGACCTGGAGGCGATACTTATTGGGTCGAAAGTCGAAAAAAGTACGCTGCGAACATCGTTTTCAAGGGTTCTCCTTTCTTTCTGCGCGTCAGAGGCCTGCAAGGGTTGACTTTTCCGTGTTGTAACCCTATCGGCCCGATTCTAATCGTGGCCCACACCCGACCTGGAACGCAATCGTCGACCGAGCTTTTCTGCTCCGAGCCGCGGATCGTGTTGTGCTGACTTGGCCTGCCCGCAGTCCGCATAGTGCTCTAAGTTTGAGAACTCCAGGTCTCTGATGACGTATTTGTCTTAAGAAGAGTGGTGCGGACGGACCCTCGCAGATCTGCGCAGAAACGCAGTTTCGCGTGTAATGGTTCAGAATTAATGGCATTCTGTGCAACCAGACAGGGTGGCGAAGCATGTCTTTGGCACGGGAAACTGTGCATTAATTTTATATCGGGAAGTCTGAATCTCATGAAAACTTCCCAATACGCCGGAAACACCTCTTTCTTAGGGATGGTTTGCGTGAAATCGATGCTCGGCCATCTCTCATTCATAGGCATATACATAACTGGTTAATCTGTCTGCGTTAGGGTGTCATTCCGGGGAATCTCCTCTTAGACGGATGAGCGGATTTTCACAAGTGACATGTGACTTACGATTAGTAAGTGTATGACCAGAGGCGATACTTCGTGTGTCAAAAGAAAAAAAATTGTCCCATTTTCATGTGACAAGGCAACTTTTCGGCCAATAAGAATTGCAAAATGCCGTACGCTTTCTTGATTAGTGCTCACACGTAATGACCTGCACTCGACCTGATAGATGATTGCCGAACGACCCGGTCCAAAGCCTGCTTCGTCCTTTGAGCTTCAGAATTCGCGGTCAAAATTACACTTTCTCTCTCACCCGTTTAGAAACTATCAATACATTGCCAATCGACCTTCATGCCCGATAAAAGGTCAGATCGGTCCTATCGAGTCGATCCTCATCCCGGCCGAGCTCCAAATCTGCCCAAATTTACGGTGGCAATGATCATATGTCGTACTTTGTCGCATTATCAGTTCCTTCGCCGGTTTCAGATAGTGCTTCGAGTATGTTTCCAGCATCGAGTTGGTGCACAAATACTATTATTTTTAAATGTTGGCGTTCGCAAAATGCCTCGAAAAATGAGGAAATGTCAGCAATTTTGTGGCGGGATCTACTGAACTTGAGTGAAAGAAAGAACTTCTAGAGTCTCAGTCAGTGGATATGCGTACATGACGATGTTAACAAAACGCTACTACGCAGGATGCTTCCAGGAATAGCGAAACGGTGACGAGGAGCGGAAAGTCATGCACGAAATGTTCTGATCCGACTCATGTCAGCCCTTGAGCGCACGGGCTTTTAGACTAGTCCATATACGTAAAATGCTAAAATGGCTGCCATTCTGTCATTCCTGGACTTTGAATGGATTTCGCTAAACCTTAGGGTTTAGCGAAATCTATTCAAATCTCCCTAGGGAGATTCGAAATCCCCTGAATTCCACAAACCCCTACGATATATATACCGTAGGGATATATTGGTTTTAAAAAACGCTCTTAGAGCGTTTTTTTTTACAAGAATAGAAGAAACTTTTATAAGAAACGGTATACTACCGTTTCTTATGGGAGAGACACAGTTTCATAAATGCAGCAAAAATAAAATCCTTTAATACGCTTTCGATATGTGACAGTTACAAGTTGTTGAAATACTTGTAAGTTTTTGTAAATATCCTCGCCTAAGTCGTGCAATTTATAGGTGAATTAAATATGCTTAGAGGTGGATCATCCCACCCAAAAGTGAGGCAATTACCTGAGCTCGACTGCCTCAGAATTCAATGAATTTTTTTACCTTTAATTTTTCAAGGGACAATTGGATCCAGCTGATACATAACAGAGAGGTTCATGAGTCAAAGAGGTTATTTTTCATTTCCGCAAGGTGATGCTACTTCCCGATAGAGGGCGCTGTTGTTGATCGAGTTATCGAGTGTGATTGAAAAAGTTCAATCGTTTTCAAAGGGGAGAATGTATAGTTCATGTGCTCAAATAAAAAATTTAAGATTCATAAACTCTTGATACTGGAAATATAGGAGATTAGACATATAGACGGGAAGATTGTCCTTTTTTTCTGAACATTTATCTGAGCCATGTATTGTCCTGTTACACAGTTTACCAGGTGGATCATTGCACCCTTTTTTTTAAATCACCCTCGGTCACCCGGTCAGCAACAGCGCCCTCTATACAGCGCCATCTTGCGGAAGTGAAAAAACCCTAAACTTCTCTGGCAAGTATCAGCTGGATCCAAATGTCCCTTGAAAAGCAAAGGTTGAAAATTTCATTGAATTCTGAGACGGTCGAACATAGGTAATCACCTCACTTGAGATGGAATGATCCATCTCAAAACACCTTTAATTCAACTCCAAATGGGCATTACACCACCTAGGGAAAGGTGATGAAAGAAAACGCTTGTAAGCATTTCAACAACTTGTAACTGTCAAATATAGATCACGTATCCAAAATAATTTTTTGCTGCATTTATGAGACTTTGTTTCTCCTATAGAAAACGGTAAAGCGTTTTTTTTAAAACCACCCTATATAAGTGGTCCGGAAGCTGTCAATTTTACCGAGACTGCTCTTCCTTTGTCGCGTTTTGACTTTGCTTCTACCCTATACCAACCTCTACTTGATCTGACTGAGGCTATCATTATTCGGCAGCGCATCTCACTTCCTTGGAAAAGGGAGAAAAGACGATGAGAGCAAATGTGGTAATCGATAACGGAGCGAATGGAGGACCAGCGGAGCTCCCCGTTCGAAACCGATGGGTCGGAAACGGTAATTGTCGGACCTGTCCTTCATTCAAAAAGATCATTGAGAACATTCGTGGAAGATAACATCTGAAATTAGTACGCGCATTCAAATACGAAAAAATGATGGGAATGTCAATGTTTCCTCGTGCGAATGTCTTGTGAGCGTCATGACTGTTTTTTTCCCTCTCCGTACGACCCCCAAAATTATGACAATAAGTAATTACCAATTTTTACAAGCAACATAGGGACTTGACAGGACTTGGCCTTTTCACATACTTCAGATCTCTTCAGATTTATTCGCTACAACAAACTTAAAGTCACTCGATGAAAGGACGTCTTCTAGATTGTCTCATGATAATGACTTCATTCATGATAAATCTATGATGACGATGCTGGAAGCGCTTGAGGACGCCTTTGACACACGTGCAAACAATGACACAAAGAAGCATTCATCGTTGAAGGCGTACGAAGGCCACGTCAGCAGAGTGAAATGAATCAGGTGGTGCAGACAGTCCGATTCGATTATTCTTTTGCTCGTCTGAGAGCCTTTTTGGTCTCCCACTTCGCCCACACCTTTCTGTACGAGAGTCTGTCGTGAACAATAGTGTAAACCGATCCGAGTCTGATGCCAACATCGCGAGCTACGGTGTTAATTGTCACGCATCTATCGGCCTTGATTGCCTCATCCACCTTTGTGATCGGTTCGAATATGATAACCTGATTAACTTATCCTGGACGCGGATTATTCTCCAAGGATGTGCGCTCCGCACAAGGATGTGTGACCCCTTCCGCAATCAAAAACGGGATTACTGCACGCTGACATTCTTTGAACGTACCATGTACCTTATAGGCCATATTGAAGTGCTATTGCGCAGAATCTACTGCGGACCCAGAGTTATCAAGCTATTCCCCCCTGAACATCTCTACTTGCACTACAAGCCACGTAACTTTCACACAGATAATTTCAATATTCCATTTCCTATGGACTCCTTGTCGTTTTCATTTGACACTATCCTCGTAGATGCCATGCCTATTATCTGAAAATCTGAGTGTCATTCCTCATTGAAGCATTCATTTAATGATATTAAGGTAATTAATGGGATGAGAACCACATCAATGCAACCAGAACAAATTGTATTGACCACGAAGACACACAAAACGCAGCTCTCCGAAAATTAACGAAGATATCTCATACCGAAGCACGAATGGTCTGCATCATTTTCTTCATTATTAGGAGCCTTCAGCGTCCTGAGAACTCCCAATTTAAAGGAGGAAGAAGGCTTTCACAGGAAGATGAGACACTCAGCAAATAAAAGATATTGCAATACTGAAGACTTGACCTCGATACGGCCGGCCAAGCCCACCGTCTTTGCTAATTGCAGTGCATGTCTGTCGGGAGAGGATCCGCCAAATCTTCTCTATTCATTTCTTCAGTTGTTGCAGGAGGTTTCGCGTTCATAGGCACTTCAGGAATCAATGAATGTCAAACATTCCGTAGCTTACTGACTCCTACATTAAGAGCGCGTGGGATTCTGACAAATCGTGTCAATGATAAAGGTCTCGTTGGCGTATTATCTAACAATCGCTCACACACGACCAAATTGAGGAATTCACTATACAAATCTTGCCTTAATGAAGATTCGTCGACTCATTCCTAGCAAAAAAGAACCAGGCGGATTTAGAAAGCAGACAAACCTTGGAACTTTCTTGGAAGCCCGAGATCAATTACTAGAATTAATTTAATTTAATTAACTGATAAATGCTCGTCCCGTCTCACCTCTCGTTCGACCCGCGTGCGGCATTGCGCCCGCGTCACAGGCGGCAGCCACTTCAGCAGCGTCGTCGACAGGCTCGCTCTCGGCCGTCGTTCCCTTTCTTGCAATCGCGCCCGCATTAACCGTCGCGTCTGCGCTGCCGCCGTTCCTGTCGTCGTGGCAGATCCGGCACTTCTCTTTTCCGCCGCGCTTGCGTCCGCCAAGAGCGACGGTATATCCCTCGCCTTGCAGCAGCACTGTATGTTATCTCTCTTCCCCCTTTCCCTCACTCTCTTTGCACCATCCCGATCCACCCCACTTCTTCTATTAATCAATTAAGCAATAAACGTTGGTCTCAGTCCTTCATTTAAATTGGCATGACTTCCAAAGCCAGCGCACCGAAATATCCCATCACTTCGATAATGCAAAGCGCAAGCATAATTTCGCAATATACGCCTGTCGGAATGCCCATTACACACTACCTTGAAATGTGCCAAGCAGTTATTGGCTACCTTTGCCTAGGTGACGAATATGGTTCAATGAGGTCGGTTAAGTGGCTGTCGGAAGTCAAGGAGGATAAAAGACGAGGAAAAGGTTGTGTAAAAGGCAAGGGTAGAGTTTAGGTCGCAGGACAAAAACGTAACGCTTGTTCTTTTCTTAAATTATTCATGGTACTTTCAGAAATTCCATTCTGCAAAGAAAAGCGATTATTGCCCATGTTCGGCCATTCACGAGAATTGGGCCTTGCCAGTGGATTGGGTTTACTCAAGTAACTAATCAGAATACGACTCATTCCCCCAAAGAGATCCCTTACGAAGAATTCCTGTAGGATTGCCACAGGATGCAAGGAAAGCCATAGGAATCCTAAAAGATTCTTATAGGAGCTCTATAGGTTTTTTAAACTTGATTTAAACGGGACTCACACGAATGGATTCATTGCGAATGTTTACATGATTAATTTTTCCAGTAGATCTCCTTGTTTGCGCAATAAGAAGGGGCTGAAAGCTGATTCATTCAGAAGAAACCGTAAATACCAGGTAAGGCAAAAAAAGCTACTTCTAGAAATTCTTAGGAGTTCATGAGATAGCGAATATCACTGCTAGCATTTATTGGCAAAGACCTTAAAGCATGCTAAATGTCCTAATATCCTAGTTCCTTTTTCTCCAGCGGTTTTAGCACAGCTGGAGCGAAAACGCGACGGCAACTTTGCTTTCACTTTTAAATGCTGCCAATAAAAATTCAGCTCCGCGCGAAAGGATGGGTCCATCGGGCCTTTGAGTTTCTTGCAATTTTCCCTTGGGCATTTGATCCTGTTCCAAATGAGGACTTTATTGAATTGCACGGAAGAAACACAAGTGGAAATAAAAAGTATCCTCTCGAAACAATAAAATGTCAGTCACGACACCGTTTTGGTGCATATCGCGATTCCTAGATCATTCTGTACCTGATTCCATTTGATGAATTATTGGAAATATTTTGGGAAGAAAACCGATTCCGAATTTGTGCCCTTGTTAATGTCGTCTCAATGTTTCTCGTCCTAACGTCTTGCGATTGGGATAGCTCTATATCCTTAGGGCACGCCCTAAATATCAAGGTCATGCACGATTACATAATTTTTCAATAAATACACGGACTAAATTTGGCAGTACACAGACTTCAGATTTCTGGTCTCCCTTTGTTTTTTCACTGCACCACCTTAAAATCCCGCGATGAAAGGATGTCTTCTAGCTTGTCTTATGACTACTATTTCATTCAAGATGAATCCATGAAGATGCATGAAGTGCTTCAGGACGATCCTGACAGGTGGGAAAATGATAACGCAAAGGTCCTTTCATTGTCGAATGCACAAGAAGGCCCTAGCAGCCGAGTCGATGAATTTCCTTCGTGCCTTCATGCTTCGGAGAGACCCTCACTTCAATTTCGGCGACGAATACGCATTTCTGAGTCAGCACGAAAATTCAAAAGCTGGGGTCGCCGTCTTAGAACGCCCATATCTCATTGGAAACCAAACAACGATGGTATGTCATCTTTTGCATTAAGGCCTCAGTGTGGCCTTATTTTACTCGTAGGCCTCTTCGCCTTCCCGATAATTCCTGTCTCAACACAAAGACATCGCCCCTAAATGTCATCAAAGGCAGCATCAGTTAGCAAATATACATTGTAGGGAAATTATTGAATGGCAGATGCAGTCGATGACAAAGAGCGGGGCCTGGTCCATCTCCCCAGGGATTGTCGATCGATAAAGACGATGAGGGCCAATGACTTCATACAATAACAAAGCCAAGTCTCACAGATTCGAACATCTCGTTTGCACCTTCCCTCCAAAAACCGGGCCTTTAGACTAAGAAAAGCTTTGGATAAAATTGGGAGTTTCTCGTGCTTGAGACCTGAAATAATATGCGAACAAACCATGTGAATAACCAGCTGACAGAGAAAATTATACTTAAAATGCATGTATTTACTTCAAGGGAGTCAATGATGGAATGAGAGGAGGCCCAGCCGGAGATATAGTTCGAAGACGAAGGGGAGAAAGCGATCGGTGCCGGCATTGCTATTCTCCATCTAATGAATTCTTGGGAACGTATGGGGAAGAAAAGTGATTTCAAATTTGTTCCCGTATTTGAATATAAATGTCAATGTCAATACTCCTCGTCGAAACATTTTGCGAGCGATGTGGCTTCTCTCAATCCTCTCCGCAATACCTAAAACTATGGCAATAAATAATTACCAATTTTTACGAGAAACACTGGGACTCAAGAGGACTTGGCTTTACACAGACTTCAGATCTCTGGCCACCTTTGTTTTTTTTTTTAATGCGACAATCTTAAAGCTCCACGATGAAAGGATGTCTCATAAATTGTCTTATCTTTATTATTTCCTTCATGATACTTACGAGGGGCCATTCAGAAATTCGTTCATTTCGATGCTTGCCATTGTGGGGGACGGTTGAATTTTTTGTATGTGTTTCCTGTGGTATTGATGAACTTACAAAAAAATTTTCAACCCAACGAGAAGCGATGGAGACCAGAAAACGAAGAACAAGTGAGGCTGGTCCAAGTCAATTTCCGGCTT
>CAJPEV010004761.1:0-19399 GCA_905338385.1 Darwinula stevensoni
GGTGGGGGGGGGGGGGGTCCGAGGGGGAAGGGGGGGCAGGGGGGGCAGGGGGGGGGGAATTATTGGGGGATGCCCCTGCCATTCCGCCGTTTCTTGGAAGCAGAAGACACTTGATGGATTTTAGAGGGGCGATAATTAATTTTGCTTCTTCTTTTCTTCGTTTTCTGCCGGCTTTCATTTTTTCCCAGGAATTTTGTTCGGAATTCGCCGAAAATTCCGTTTCGCGGAAACGGCGGGGATGGAGCGCGACTGATCGGAATCGCGATGACTGAATTCAATCGAGATGGACTGTCAGATGGATTTTCTCGGGGGAAAAAAGTGAAAATAAGTGAGTCTGTTCCTGCAATTAAAGAAAATGGGGGGCAGCTGGGGGGCGATGGGGGGCAGCTGGGCAAAGGGCTCATCGAATCAAGGAATTCACTCGTGCTCACTTCATTGGAAATCGATAATGGCGGGAACTGGCAGGGGCGATAAGGCCGATCGATATCGAGAAATTCATCGACAGAAAAAAAATCCTGGAATGGCAAATTTCCATGAAATTCAATCCGGTTGAAATCTGGTTCATCCGAGCGATTCAACCTGGTTTATTCCCAGGGGGTTACCGTCTGAAATTCCAGTTTTGCTCTCGTTTGGAAGAAATCCCAGTTTCCTTTTTTATTTATTTATTTATTTATTATTGTTATTTTGTATTTATTTCTGAAGATTTTCTACAGAGTTCGATTTCGTCTCCTCGAATAAGCTTTTTTTTTGCTGTTTCTCTTCGAAAATCGACATGGTCGTGCCCGGGATTTTTCGCTCGGACCGGATCCTGACCGTCTGGAAAAAACGCCCATGCAGGACTTGAAAAGTCACTCATTCTACACTGATTGTGGGGCTCTTTTGCAAATTACTCATTTACCTCATCGTGGAGGAAAAAAATTAGGCTCTCCCAAGTGAATTGAAAGTTTCATATGCCATCTTCCAGGTTGATGGGGATCTCTCAAGGACTCCAATGACTTAAAGGACTTCAAGGACTCCAAGGACTCCAAGGACTCCAAGGACTCCAATGACTTCAATGAATTCAAGGACTTCAATGACTTCAAGGACTTCAAGGACTTCAAGGAATGATTCCAAGGACTTCAAGCACTTCTTGAGGTGGTTGGATCGGAGTAAACTTGGAGAGGGGAATCGCAAGAACCGAGAACGGAGTTCTGGGTAAGAAGTATCGAAACGAACTCAATCGGTGTATGATGGCTGGAGTCGAAGGGGCATTTCCCTCGAGTGATTCACTCGAGGGAAAGGCAATCTCGCGAGGAGGGGAAGAGCAAATACGGGAGGAAAGAGAGGGAAAAGTTCCTCCGGGGGGAAACATGCGGGCGCGTAAACAGATCGCGCGGAAACACGTGATCAAACGTGATGGATAACGTAATGGATGACCTAATAACGTGTAATGGATCGTGGGTAGGGGAACGTTGGGCTTGCGGGCTTTCCGAGGCCGGAACTTCCATCCGGCTGATTGAGGAGAAATCTGGAAAAATTGCGCGAGGCCCTTTTTTTTTCAGGCATCAATTAAAGGGCGGTCGAGAACCAACGGGGCGAAAACTCATTCGGAGATCGAGAAGAGGAAAAGCGGATTGCAGCGAGACGAGGGAAAGGCATACCGACGGTGCATCCCGCCTCGTTATGCAGCGTCGTTATGCAGCGTCATTATGCATGATGCATTATGCGCCGGCGGCGGATCGTCGAATGGAAAGAGGAAAGACGGCAAAGAAAATTTATTGGTTCGAGAAAGGTTCCTTCAATCGACTTCCCTACAGAAAGTCTAGCACCTCGCACGTAAAGCTGACTTCCGACGAAACTGACAGGCAAACCAGCAGGGAACGGAGGACCAAATCAGGGAACGGAGGACCAAATCAGGGAACGGAGGACCAAATCAGGGAACAGGCGCCGTGACCCGACTGCAGAGCCTGGTTGAGAGGGCGTGGTCCTCCCACCCGGAGAAGGGGGGTGGGAGGACCACGCCCTCCCACCCGATCGGGATCCCCGATGAAAACCACCCAGTCATCTGTTCACCGACCTTGCTCGAGTCCGTTGCTTAGAAATCTGCGGCTTCGCATCCCTGCCGTTCCCGGAGGAAGCGACAGGCCATCTCTCGCATTTAAACGAATAAATTGAAAACGTTCCCAAAATTTGTAAGCGTCGATGAACACGAATCATTTGCATATTTCCATCTGCAATCACTCAAGATAAAAATCCTCCATGGAGGATCGAATTCGCTTTCATTAGGAAATTAAGAAAATTAATTTTAAATGATTTAATTCATGCAGTGTGATTCCTCCCATAGGCGCTCAAGAAGCATTTGGAAGTAGTTTCGCAAAAATTTTCCAGACTCGTGCGAATTTTAGTGGGATTCACTGCCGCATACCTTCGTGCTAAAGACGAGCTTCGAAGATGAAGTGCCTGAGTCATGTTACTCTTCTTTCTTCTGCAAACTTTTTAATAACGGGTTCAAAGAGCGGAATGAGGGAAGAGAACCGTGAAATTTATATGAGGAAGTTTTTTATGATGACCTTTCTATGAAATATATTTCTATTAAATAATATTCTACGCCTTATTTTCCATTCAAAACACGGTCTTATCTTTCTCTTTTAATTTGCACAGATGAAGGCTGAAATACAGGCAATGCTATAGATCGGGCAGCACGCTCCCCACTCGAAGGCAAGAGGATCGGGCAGCACGCTCCCCACTCGAAGGCAAGAGGATCGAGCAGCACGCTCCCCACTCGAAGGCAAGAGGATCGGGCAGCACGCTCCCCACTCGAAGGCAAGAGGATCGTGCCTGCTGACCCGATCTCCCTCCTTCCTTCGCTCATTGGCTGAGACATTCGTCTCTGGTCTCCCCCCTGGGCCTTTTTCCGCGATGGGAATCAGCGCGAATATTTCTGCTGCGGACGTACGTGTAATAGTGATACATTTCACACCATTCGTTCGAAGACGGCCTCATCATCTCTCAGCATCGATACCCAGACATGACGTTGCGAACTATCTTCCTGAATCCTCTGTTGTATCCGTTCGCTCCCTAGGGCTGCTCCGATTAGGGAAGGGGGGGGGGGACATCTAAGAGTTCAAAAATTTCCAGATCCCGCAACAGTCATTCCATGCTTGAACCTGTGGGACCGGGACCGAGAAGTCCCCCTTCCACGTCCGATCCCGAGATTACATTTCGGTGAGAAATATTTTTAGTAGCCTCTGTCAATCACGAGATGTCATGGTTTCTCCTCAGTCACGTGACGGATCCGAAGGAATGAGCGTTCGCTTTGAGCTATCGACTCGAAATGCAATCCCATTTCGATTCGGACGAAGCTGCAACTTTTCGACGGCAGACGACAGTTCTCACGTCTCCCCTTCCATGACGTCATCGAAGACACCGGTGAAGTCATCCGCGGCTCTCATCGCGGGATCTCGTTCCCGCGACGGGAACGCGGACTTATCTGAGAGGAAAATTTCTGGCGATTTCAGTTCGTGTGAGTGAATGCCTTCTGGCGCGATCGGGCCGGAAATCGACGTTGGCGTCTTCGCTGGGTCTGATGAGGGAATTTTCGCAGGTCGAAGATTCGACGACCCTCGGCCCGTGCAGAATTTTGCCTTGCGCAGAAGTCAATCGACGGCGTGGCTTCATTTTTTCCCCCGTTTGCTCGGAATTCGAGGGAACCGGCGGGGAATCGAAAACCCCGGAAAGGTTGCTAAGACCTGCAGGCTGGGTTGGCGGTGTGGGTTTGGGGCAACAACGTTTGCGGGGCGAAAGGACAAGGGATAACTGGATGTTTCGATTTAATGAAGGACCAAAACAGGAAATCCATTAATTATCCTCCAAAGGAGGTCACTGGGCTGAGGATGTGGCGTGGGGGCGAAATGAGTTTGGCAGAGGGAATGTCACCAGGAATGCCGGGGTGTGTCACCCGAGTATATCGCGGGAATGCTCCTAAATAGGAATTGCCTCCACTTCTTAAAGGGAAGAGGACTACTTTCTCCGACCTAGCAAGGCTGGGTCGGAGAAAGTCGGTCCTCCGGCCCGAGGTGAGGGGACCGAGAACAGTTCATCCAGGCATTAGAGAGCGAGGAGGTAAGAACATTGCCATCAAGTCCAATTCGTCCGGTCCTTCGTGAAAAGGACAAGATGAGAAACGTGACAGCTGACGGGGATTATGCAGTGGCCAGCTCAGACTTGTGCCAGTGTTGTCGACTCGTCGAACTGTGGCGGCCCTCTTTCGTCAGTGGGAAAAATTCGCGCTGCATCTTGCCCGAAGATATATTTTAAAAAATGTTTTATGTACAATTTTAAAGTTTGAATGATTTGATGCAAGTCGTCCTCTGTCGTATTTTCTAATATTCTTTTAAAAAAAAATTCTGGCAGCACTGGCGCACTCCTCTTTGAGATCTACCCGACGCGGAGAGGGAGACAATGACAGACCTTTTATAAGGTCATTTGTCATTCCCTGAAGAACCGGAGTTGTCACCCTTTGTGGGAGTCCAGAGATCCGCCAGCTCTCTAATGCTTCGATACGGCATTAGAGGGCATTAGAGGGCCAAACGGTCTCGATGCAAGGAAATGGGTTGTAATGGGATAATTTATAGGCAAGGGGATCATTTATGGGATAATTTATAGGCATCAACGATCCTTGAGGATCGAACGGGATCGAACCTCGATCCCAGTGAATCGAGTGGCTTAAGGGAGGCTTAAGCCTTAAACTTAGTTGAAAATTCATCCCAGCTGTCGGAGTGAATTGCGTGGGTACCGAGCCTGGATAAAATACTTTTAAAAAAGATTTTTTTGTGAATAATGGTAACATTTGGGCTAGAACGTGGAGAAAAAAGTGGTAAAAGGGGTGATCCCGTTCGGGATAAGCTAAGCTAAGCTTTGCCTAAGCTGCAAAGAGCTAAGTCATTAAAAGACTAACCTTGGAGAAATCTCAAGTCCTCGATGTAGGTGTGAAGGCAGATGAGGAATGCAAAACAGCTTTCTCGAGGAAACAGTCCGGATTTCAGAGAAAAATCTTGGGAATGGCGAATCCGAGCGACGCAGGCAGCCGGAAGATATCGCAGCAGTCGGGAGGCGAATTCAGACCTGAGGAGGTCGAAGCAGGCCGAAGGAGGTCGAAGCAGGCCGAAGGCGGCCGAAGCAGGCCGAAGGAGGTCCACGTTCATTCGCGGCACAGGAAAAACAGAAGAAAGGAATCTGGCTTCATAGCGGAATGCATCGTTCATATCTTCTAACGGAGACAAATTTTTACGAGGGAACCTCGGAGTCCTTGGAAGAGGCTTCTCCTAAATTCCAATTTATCGTCGGACTTAACTTCCCGCTGGAGCAAACAATCGTTCGTGTCTTCCCGTCTCGTGCGGGCATTCCAGAACATTGGCCATTGGCCATTCAGTTCATTGCTGAAAAAACCTTCTTTCTACACGAAACTAGAAAAATGGAATTTTGCAATCATATCATAACCTCCTCTCGTCCATTCACACGGTACTTCTAGTACTATAACAAATAGAGGTACTGCTCGCGATTGCTTTAAAATGAGAGCTGACTTCCGTGAGGCAGGGCGTCCATTGTTTCAGAGCAATTTTTTTCCCAACGGTAAGAAGAATCCATGAAACTCCTCGTTTTCCAAATGGCCGGTAGAGAAATACGCACGAAAGGACCTTTCTCGTCGGGAATTCCGACTTCGATTTCCGGGGCGTGGTCGGGTCGCGATTTTTGCGGGGTTTCGGGGCGAGTGGGAGGTCATCTATCGTTTGGGTCGGGAAGTGATGGTGTCGGGGAGCCTCCTGGAGGTGTTGATGCGGGAGGTTCCGTTTCGACGAGGATTTTTCTATGACTTCCTCGAAATTTTTGAAACTTTCCTGCGTGAATCTTGTTTGTGGATGCCGCTCCAACAGGTGGAAATACGTCTGAGGGGACATCCACCTGGTTCAAAATCCACCTGGCAGGTTCACATTTTGCGAGGGAAGCGAATGTTGGAAGACAGACAGGCCGAATTGTTGCGGGGGCGAGGCTGGAATTGAAGTCGCGAGGAAATTTCCGCTCTGCTTCTTCCCGATGTCGAAACTGATCGACTTCCGTCTCGGGAGCGAATGGGATAATAAGCCTTCATCGTGAAAAGGAGGAAGTCGGGAAATGTGGAGGGAGAACGTGATACGTCGGTGGGGAATTGCGTTTCTTTCTCGATGGAAAGAAATTGGGATGCATGGAAAGACATCCGGCATGGAGTTTACGGGGTGGGTCGAAAGTCTGCCAGACATCCATTGGATGTGGAGCAGGCAGTCGCATGCATCCAATTGGTGGATGCATGCGACGGGCGATGCAGGTGATGCTCTTCCCCATTTTGGCTTTGGGCCACCTCGCGGAGCCTTTAAAGATGCTTTAGAGGTGCGTTCGTGAGAAAAACAGGAAAGACGGTCGCTGGAATCCACGCAAACCCTGGATCTTGAAGGGTAAATCCACTCACGTGCGTGCGTGGGAATGTACGCGAAGGGAAATTCACGCCGCAAATTGAGCCCTCTTAACCCTTCCAGACCCGGCGTCCATCCCAATAGACATAAGCCCGAACACACAAACCTCATTTAGGGGAGATAAAGGGCCCTTCAAACTAAAGAGCTCTTTTCCTCCCATCCATGCACTCCTAAAGGACCGTTAACCAAAGGAGGTTAATCAAAGGAGGTCCCAGCATTCGTGCCGTAACGTTTACATCGTGTCTATGGCAATTTCTTAGGATTCTCGTGACTTTGCGCTCCATATTGCGCTACACTGGGCGCAATTATGCATGGCCCAGTTCCCATATATTATATATTGGGTTCTTCTGTTATTTAATTAAATGTATAATATAGTATAATATCATATGGTATGATATAGTAAATACATATAAAATAAATAATATTTCTCCGAAAGCGGCCTTAATTCATGTCTGAAAAAGGTTCAGCCACGTTTTCATCGGCTGCTCGTCGAGGGTAGAGCCCCATCGAAGATGCGAAATTCGCCAAGGTCATCACTAATTCTTTCTGATCTCGCGCCTTCAACCTCCTTCCTCGTTCGCGAACATGCAATTAAATCCCAGAGAAATGGAATTCGATTAGCCACGCAAGCGCGATCTCTTTCGCCTCCGGCTTCGATCAGCGAGCAAGCCTTTTAGCGTTCCACATTCTCTTTGATTCTCTGACGACTCGTTACTTCTGTTTTAAACTTCTGTAGGTCGAATCTGTGTAGAGTAAGAGTAATAAATAAATATATATATATATATATATATATNTGAGGAAAGGTTCTCCTTTTTCACGTGATTCGCTCGTTTTTGTGGAGTCCGAAGTGTATTACGCGACAACCGAGGAGTCAGAACGTGCTATATGTACCATGAGGGTGCTTAGCCATCGTTTAACTATCGATAATCAATGTCTAAAATAAACATCGTTCATGCAATCGGCCCAAAGTCTTTCAACGGCAGCCTTTAATATAAATATATTTATATATTTTATTACACATTGTTATTTATTATTTAATACACATTTCGTGAATAGTTGCGGTGAGCCTTTGTGTCGCGTCGAGATTCAGTTGATTTCGGCAGAAATTATTAGTACAGGAAATGCAAAATTTTAAAATATTTTTTATGCGAATATTTTTGCGTCACCCTGTACATCGTTAATTTCAGTCGTAATTTAACGTCTTAATTTCTGGTTTCTCGGACGGAATGGAGGCACCTGTCATCTCATGCTCAATGCGCCCTTGACCTTGACCTTGACCTTCAAGGCTCAGATAGGCAGTGGCTATCTGAGACGTCTGGCCTCTGGCTGTCGAAATTTATAGAATACTAGCAGAGGTACCCGGCGTTGCACGGGTGAATATTGTATAGGTACCATATTTGTCTACACTGAATAAGGTACCTCGGGGCAGGGCCAGATTTAAAGGCAGGCGACCGCCTGGGGCGAGTAGGAGGGGGAGGGGAGAGGGGTCTTGGTCATGGGCCGGCCCGACCTTGATCTGCCGGGTCCGAATTTTTTTGAAGCGCCACATAGCCTATGACCATCCCAGGACCAAATGAGGAAACCATGCAAAGTTTGGTTGGGCTGGGATCAGAGGCGTGGCCGTGCATAAAGGACAGACACACAGACATTATGAATTATAGTAGTAATACATAATTAAGTTGACTGTAATCTCTCGCGTTTCTCCGGGCACAGCTGGATGCAAACTTTTTTTTAACAGCCGTCGAGAAAAACATTTATTGACCGACTTGGTTTATGATAATTGAGCGATTTAAGTTCTCTCTACTCACCTCATTGTGATTACAAGACGTTAACGAAGTCAAAGGTCCTTTGACCTTTACTCCCTGAATGTGTGAATCACCATAGCCGTGAGTACTATTACATTTTAATGGAATTGTGTTGCCGGATTTTGCAAAAATAAAGTATTGAATATGAAAGCAAAAAATATATTCATTTCGGCGACTGCCGACTTGCTCCGTTTTGCGTCCCGGGACTGCGAAAAGCGTCAAGAGAAAAAATTATTTTGTCGGGGTCGGAAGTCTGGAAAGAGGCGAGAAGAGGGTCGTGAAAAAATAAACAGGATCTACTATGGACAAGTACGAATTGTGGTCGGGAAAAAAAAGTTAATCGTCGGAAAGGAAAACCGAGAGAGAAAAAGAAGAAAAAGCATGCAGGAAGAGGTCCTAATGGAGCAATAGAAGCGAAAGAAAACAGAAAGAAGAAACTGCGGGCAGTGGAAAACAGAGCTGGTCCCATGGGAAAGTCTCAGCGGGAAGCGTCAGGAGAGATCGCCGGGAAGACGGATGAATGCGAGGGAGAAGGAGGACTGCGAGGGGAAGGATGACCTGCGAGGAAGGGACTGCGAGGGAGAAGGATGACTGCGAGGGAGAAGCATAACCACGAGAGGGGCGAATGTGAGACGAATGGGAAAAGAATCATTAAGGGATCAGTCGGTTTTTTTTTTTTTACTTTGTACCTCTTTATCACAGCAACAGGAATGAAGTCATTTGAATTCATTCTGAGATTTCTGTCCTGCAAGTGCAGACGGTTGAAGATTTTTTCAACGAACTCGTGTGTCGAGGGTTGCCTGATTCCTCCGATGTCACTGACAGACCCCCATCGTCTCCGACGAAGAGAGGGTGAAGCCCTGGGGAATTCCCACCGTCAAAAAGGGAATTCCATCCGGTCCCTCCGCGCCTAACAGAGTCCAATCAAGAGGATTTAATCGAGAGAGTGAAAAGGCTTCGGGGATTAAAAATGACGGTGGAGCTTGAAAAGAACGCATCGACCGCACATTTTCCTCTCTTCACTCGAGCACCGATGTGAATCCCCCAGGAAATTAATCGATTACTGATGAAACCCTTAAAAAATTTTTAAAGGGCTACCGTGTTGGGCGGGGGCGGGGGGGAACGACGACTCTCCTCATTTTGTATCGCTACTGCCTACCTCCTCGTCCTCCGCCGTTACGAAGACTTTCGTGGAATTAGGAATCCGTTGTTTAGAGGTTTCCGTGGAATCGAAGAGAGGCTTCTCCGAGGGAACCAGCGTGCATTCCCCATCCTATCCAGGTGCTTTATTGGATGTCTCATTAAGTGAACAGGATGAAAAAAATTATTTTCTTCCCCCCCCCCCCCGGAGATGATATGAGAAAAATAACCGGGAGTTTCGTTCTAGCTTGAAGCACGTTTCGTTGTCGTTATTGCCAAGCAATTGATCCTCAGCCAGCGTGAGGACCTCTCACGGTTCTCACTCAACGATTGAAGGCGCTCAATGCTGGGGGGAAAATTTTACATTCAATTGCCAATTTAATCATTAAGGTTTTGTGGTTTTGCAAAAACCAATCTTTATCACGAGTAATAAGCTTCTAATTTAATTCGTTAGCTCCTTATGAGGTCATACTTTAATTTCAAATCGAGCAGGGTGGGTAAAGTTGCCTGTGTTAGCATGCATTTGGTTTGGTTAATGCGACGTTAATAATATGCAAAAAAGCTATACTGCCGAAATGCCATAAAATGGCAAGACTATGATGCGGAATGTGTAGAACCGAGAGCAGAATCGCATAAATGGGCAGTGGGAGTAGTGGGGGGCAGTGGGGGGTAGTTAGCATATCCGGATTTTCCGCTTCCGGAAAGGCCGAATATGTGGAGAGTTTGAACCTCTCGGAAAATCGAAAACACCTGATTGAACAGTAGCGAGAAATTTCGCTGCTCCTCTGCGTAGTAGAGATTCGTAGTGGAAGGGGATTCATAGTGCTGGGGGATTCCCTGCAAAACAGCGACTTTTCTTTCACGATGTAATCCGAACTCTCGTCAACACGCAAAAAGGCGAATTTAATTCGTCATCTCGAAATTATTCGGCTGTTCAGTAGCGTTGCCGCATTCCGGCATCGCCGAATTCCGGCATCGTCGAATTCCGGCATCGTCGCTTTTCACTTCTATCCCCTACGATTCTTCACAAGAGGCGAAATGGTTAAGTCGAATTTTGGTAGTCTTAATTCTTGCTCGTCTCTGAACAGACATGAAGTATTCCATCATGCAAACTGAAATTACTCTTTCCCCCGGCCATAGATTTCCTTCCTTCATTTTTAATTTTCCAGGACGGGAGTGAGAAACTGGAAAAATCACAAAAACATGGAGAAAAAAAAAAGAAGAAAAAAAAAAACGGCGAACGAGGTGAAATCTGCTCACACATCGATCACGCTCAAGGACGCGACGAGAGACATCACAGATGGTATGCCGAGTGGTTGGAAATTATACGAGATGAATTATTCATGCATTTTTTGCCACGATTATCGCCCGCTTAAAATTCTGCAGGCGGAACATCATTCTGAGGATGTCTCGGGGAGACATTTTTTGCAGAGGGGGGCCACCATATCTCGTCTCAGGCAGGAGGCAGATGCCACCTCCAATCATCGCCTCTTTATATACTCGAGAGCGAAGAGATTCCCTTTCGAAAGCCGGGAAACGGTGGCATATGCTCGACGTGCCAGGCGACCAAGCCCCACATTCTCGAGAGCGAGAGTGATTTAAAGAATGCCCTTCAAACCGGGATATCCCAAGAGCTCGCCCGCCATGTGACATCCTCCAGCCACTTAACGGCCCCGCGCCCTTCCTCCTTCCCTCCCGCGTCCTCCCTCCTCCCCCGCGCCCTCCCTCCCTCCCGCGTCCTCCCACGCAGACAGTCGGGGCATGAGCGGCACGTCGAAATCAGGCAGGCTCCTGGCCCTGCTCTGCGTGGGCATCGTCTGCTGCTTCCTCCTCGCATCGCGCCCACGAACAGGTAATATTTGCTTCGCACTTACGTAAATTAGGTGGGAGAGAGAAAGGAACATTTGACATGAAGAATGGCGAAGGTTTTCTTTTCTGAAAATATTGAAGATTTATGTCAGGCCATATCATATAAATTGGAAGGGAAGTAACAGAACGAAAACCGTTCTCTAAACTACGTTACGTCAGTAACACAATATCTTTTGTTCTTTTCCTTCGCCTTTTGAATCCATGGGAGAAATTTGAAAAATTTTGACTGGAATAAGTACAGGTATCTCTGCTCTATAAGGCACTTTCACCGTGCAATGATGGAATTTCTGGACCAAACCATCTTCAAAATATAAAATTAAATTAAAAATAAAATAAAATCACACAAGATTTCATTGAGTTTGTTGTTACATCAGAAACTTTGGAACTGCCCTTAACACGTTGGCGACAATGCGTCCTGATGCCAGGATGCAGATTAGTCATCCGCGGGGATTCTCTCGCCCTTCTCCAGCTTCCTCAACAGGGTTCCTTCGTCCCAATGCTCTTCCTCCATTCGCCCTTTGCCCTTGCATCTGACGTAATTATGATCCTAAGTCTCACTTTCGCTCCGCTGTATTCCTTCACTTCCCTCCCTAGGTCATTACCGTTCTTGCTCATTCATATGATGTCCAGATGATGTTTAACAAAATCTATGTTTTTTCAAATTCTCTTTTTTCTCATATAAATTTCTGTCCTCAAATTTAAAAGGACAGGGGTCAATATTTTGAAGCCTATTTTTTTCTCAAATCTTCAGCTGTGAAATGTCGCGTAAAATGATTTTTTTGTCCGGCTAATTTTTTTTCTATTGCAAAAACGACAACGTTCAGGATGTTCCCGTACCAAAACGTATTAATATTTTGAGACTCGGTGAATTTTCGTCCCTCTATCCACGATCGAGACATCTTGATTTCCGTTTCATGGTTCTGACGCTGTTATTCTTTTATTTTATTATTATACAATTTGTATTATTTTATTAACGTTACGTTACATGCGTTACGGTCGGAATGATTTAGCCCTGAATATTGAAATTTTGAGAACCACAAGCTTAGAATTTGATTTGTGCATTTAAATGTAAAGGAATTTTATTTACAGCATATATGTTTTATCGAATAATGTACTGCAGATGAAAATTTCGGCATTCCTCGCGATTTCTTGAGGGACATTCTTCCTGGAAGGTGGACGGTCATATGCAAAAGGAAGAATTATAATAAAATATTAAAATAGAGCGCACTGGAAAAAAAAAATACTGAAGCTGTATTGTTGCGGTAGAATATTGAAACATCATGCAATATATTTCACATTTTGGCTAGGGGTTTCAGCACCGTGTCCACGTCATAAGCAGTGATAACGTCGACAGGATCGTAGTATTCAGCAATAGATAATTTTTTTAAAAAGTCGAATCATTCTAGAGAAGTCAAGATACACGGGAGCATATGCCGAATAAGAGAGCTTTCGAAATGCAAATCTATCCTCTCGTTGTGCGGCCACTGCGGCCAAAACAGCATATTCAATTTATGAAAATTTTCTCACTGAGTTTCCAAAAAAAAAAAACGAAACAGTTCCACGTCGACCCTAACCTACATATATCGGCAAACCAAATTTCGTCGCAAAGATCGCAGTTTCCGAGGTGCAACACGTTCATTCCATCCCCACCAGCCAATGGTGACTGGAGTCCTTTAGAAGCGAAGCCCAAGTCGAAAGAGGAAGATCCACGAGAGGAAGGGCAAAGGGAGGAAGGGCGAATGGAGGAAGAGCATTGGGACGAAGGAACCCTGTTGAGGAAGCTGGAGAAGGGCGAGAGAATCCCCGCGGATGACGCCCGCCTCGTGAGGTACTTGAGGGAGAATGTCCTCGTTCCCCCCGTGAGTGGACCGTACAAGTTGGTCAATTCCGCACGGCAGCAGTTCTCTCAGCTGTTCGAGCAGTTCGTCGTCCTCAGGGACTACTTCGGCGGCTCCGTCGGTACTTCGATGCGCTCTGGCGGAACGCGCGTGCGCGTCACGGCATTATTCTCGTGCTCTCGTACGTGCAGACCGGCGGATTCTTCGTCGAAGCAGGGGCGTTCGACGGGGAATTCTTGTCAAACACGCTCTGGTTGGAAAGAGAAAGGAACTGGACGGGTCTCCTCATCGAACCGGGAAAGCAAAATTTCGCCGCGCTGAAGGGGAAGCAGAGGAAGGCCTGGCTGGCCCATTCGTGCCTCAGCCCCACTCCCCATCCACAAAGGGTCTGTTTTGTTTTTTCATCATCTCGAAAAGCGCTTTTTTTTTCGAAGAAGCGTGTCGCGTTAGCTCATAAATCGCATTTATAAAATAAAAATAGAAGCTAACATGGGATCGGCTTGGTGGCGGAATAGCCAGGCATCCCACATCCGGTTTGTAAATAATCGAGCATCCCCCAGGCTCAGGGCCAGATTAAAAGGGGGGGGGGGGGGGGGCAAAGGGGGCTGCTGCCCCGGGCCCCCCCCAGAAGGAAATTGACGTTAAATATTTGCGTAAAGTAGTGGGGGGCGGGGGAAGATAGCCTGAAGAATCCACTTGCCCCGGGCCTCGCAACTTCTTAATCCGGCCCTGCCCAGCCTGATTTCGGGCATCCTGTGGGCCTGATACCGAGCTAGTACAAGAAATGCTTCAACCTCTGTGGGCAGAGTGCAACAACTCGTATATTACGCCATGGGCCGAGGTGGCTGCAGTCCCACCCCTCTAGAGGCAGTTTAAGCGTTTGCTGCTTTTGCCAAAAATAAACAAGAACGAATGACCTAGGGAGGGAAGTGAAGGAATACAGCGGAGCGAAAGTGAGACTTAGGATCATAATTACGTCAGATGCAAGGGTATTGACCTCTCTACAAGAATGCTCGTGATTCCCAGTCGAGGCAACTACGTACAAGTGCCGTCTTAAATAGAATAGGTCTAGGTACTCGGAAAGATGCATGTGATGATCGGAGTGTTGCAAGTTTGAGAGATAGGAGGGGTTACCTGATGAAGAACCTGCAAAGCGAGGAAAAGAGTCCGATGAAGAAAATGAAAACTGGATCGTCGATCCTAACATCGAAATGATTGATGACCGAAAGGGGCAGAAGAGCACGCGACGAAGCGAGCGATCCGAACCGGAAAACATCCAGATGACGACTGCCGCGTCTGACAGATGTCGCTGGTTGAGGCTTCCTCGGACGGGGTGATGACCCGGGACGGGGAGGCGTCGTCTGCTGCACAGCGCGTCGTCTGCTTCCCGCTGGAATCCTTCCTCAGAGCCATCTCGCGGCGCTCGGTCGAATTCTTCAGTCTCGACGTGGAGGGGATGGATCTGGACGTTCTCGCTGCGTTTCCCTGGAAGGATTTCCAAGTGAAGGTATGGGAATATCGTGATTTTTTCCCCATTGCGATCTGATGTTGCATGGACTCGTTCTTTCAGGTTGTGATGGTCGAAACGAACAAAGGGACGAGGGATGGGATTTTGAAGCTGATGGCTGAGGAGAAATATCGCCACACGCGGCGGCTCAGTATAGACGACGTCTTCGAGAAACTCCGCGATTAGGTCGTCGGTCGTCCTCTCCGAGGTAACGTGGAGCCAGTTGCCGCAAATAACGTTTCTCCGCAGGTCAGGAGACATCTGGCAAAAATGAGAAGGATTTGCATCTCGTTTCTTACTAGTTACTAATGACAGGGAGGGTTGGGTAGTAACGCGTTACCGTAGAATGTTACGCATTTAGTTCAACGGTAATCGTTCCATCTCGCGAGGTGGAACGCGTAACGGCAATTTGTTCTTTTTTTTTAATTTTCTATTGTCATTGCCGGTGAGGGCAATAAAGTATCAATTCTTGTCAAATTGCCCATCAAATTTTGACGTTTTCAGCCTGGATCAGTCGTGATAGTGAGCATGTCAAAGTGGCGGACTTTAAATTCAACGAGTTACTTAAAAAAAAAAAAAGAAATAGTGAAGCTGGACTAGTTCATCTCAGATTGTAACGTGCTCATCAGCGAACATTTTCCAGATCGTCTTCAAGAGGAATAATATAAATAAAATAACAAAAGCAACTTTCGCTGTGGTTGGAGCTCACGGACTTCCCGTTTTTGTATCTTTCGTGATATTATATTTTTATTTCGAGATGATATATTTCGTGATATATTCACGATTTGGGAATGTGTTGTCGCTGTCGAACGAGTCACGTATTTTATTCCTCGCTGTTTTCCAAATGGACTAAAAAAAGCTGGACATCTACATGCCCATCACCTTTGAAATCATGGGCCTCCATATCGATATGATGTGTATCTGATATTACATTTTGATGTGTATCACATGCTGTGCATTACATCTACTCATGGCTTCTTCCTGCATGAGGAAAAAACGGAAGGCTTTCAATTAGAGAGAAGTTTCGAATTACGATTCCAATCAACGCCCAAATTGGCTTGTCCATTCCAAAGAATGTTTTTCTTCCTTCCCATGCTCACGTCTGTTTCATCTCTGGTTGAGTTTTGGAGCGAGGTGAAATGCTATTGGGAAATGAACTGGCGTGAAGCGATCCTTTCTTATTCTCGCTTAGTCGGCGACATCAGAGGTGAGATCCAACTGCCACACACGAATGGCAGAAATCTAGAGATCACGTCTCCCATCGGCTTAAGGCTCCGATACACGAGACAAGTTCTTGCTTACATGGAGCAAGCGAGAGTGAACACGAAGCAAGTAGATTAGAAGAGAAGCAGGCAAGGACTTGGCTCCACTTGCTCGAAAGTTGTCAAGCATCTGCGAAACGAAGTCGAAAAGAGCAAAAACTCATACCTACTATAAATGTCAGAGAGCTCATCGTCTTTGTACTCCTACAGACCTTGACCTAGGTCTAGTCTCTATACCTGCATGATTTAAGCAGGGACCAGGAAAGGAAGCCATGACATGCCTTATTATGAGAGCAACATCTCTCCATGATTTAACTTCGAATGCATAGGGGTCACTTCGGACAAATTTCATTAAGAAACGAAGATCAAAGGGCCCGTCTGCTCCTCCAGAGTGCAGGGGGAAGCAATGAGCCTCACCCCAATTGGTTCCTACAGGGTCTTCCTGACCTATCAGAGCGCGACTTGGATTTTGTCTAGGATTTCTTCTTGGACTTCTGGGATTTTGAACCGAGGGGAAAGTGGAAACAAGCACTTGCCTGGACTTGCAGGAGTGAAGCAAGTGGTGTACACAAGAGGCAATTCTCTTTGCAAGTGCTTACTAGCAAGCACTTGCCTTGTGTATCAGGGCCTTTAGGGTGTTGAAGATGCAGAATATTGTGTTCATATTGCCTGAGATACATGGTCATTTCAGACAATCCATCATCCAATCAAAAGCCAACATTGAGATCCATCCTGAATTTTATTACAGCTTTCAATCTCAGAGATGGCATAAAATCTAGGATGATCACACTATTGGGAAACCATGGACGACTAGAGCACACTATGCAGAGGGATACAGGGGGGGGGGATAGAATGGGCTCCTTCCTTCAGCTACATTGGGTAAGAACTCACTGATGGGAGTTGATTTTTGTTACTTCAAACAAGAATCCACACGAGAATACCACTGATTGCACAGAATTAGGGCTGGAACTTTCCTATCATAATGGCTTCAACTGATAAACATAAATGGTACAAATTAAATGAGAAAACACTTGCTTCCATTGTTCTCACAGTTACATCATAGAAAGACATTACTCTGATTCAGGTCCATTCACAACCTATCACCCTTGGGACAAAATCTGAAGCAGAATGTATTCCCATGCGTTGTCTCAGAAGATTTTCAGGGGACATATGAAATATGGGAAAGTTCCAACTCTATAGATAATCACTCAAATGGAAATATCACTCAAATGGGAGAGCAAACCCAGGCCTCTCAATCTTGTGACTTTTGTATAGAGACCAAGGTCAATGAAATTCAAGGGAATGTTGAAGCAACAAGGAATGGCTCGTAGAGATGGGTTCATTCGCTGGTCTGCGGCACAGTGATGGTCTTGCCCTTGGGGTCGTCAAACTGGTCAATGGTTGTGATAGACATTATGTTGGAAAGGGCCCACCACATGATGATGGCAAAGATGAGCGTGATAAACAGTCCCGACAGGATCGGGACGGTCATGAAAAGCGAGCACGTCTCTGCCTCTCCTACAGATGGGACTTTGCTTTCTGACCCACTCCATTGCACCTGGGAAGAAGTGGAGTAGACCAATTCAGCTTACACAGAATTGCATTCAGCAGTGATCTGCATCATGGCAAGAGTTGTCAATGCATAATATAATCTCTGTAAAAATGGGGGTTATGACCAACATCAGAACCAATGCATCAAGTTCACATTCTATAATTTTATCAGTTTTTCACATTCTATTCTATTCCAAAACAGAATTACCTTCAACACTTTGAGATTTTGAAGCTCATTAATTCATAAGGCTGGCAAAAATGCAGTGAGGCACAAAGTCATGAAACTAACCTGGAGTCCAATAAGGGAGACAGACATATCGTACTCCTTTGGGTTGCGAGTTGCGAAGGGATCAGGGTCCTGGCATTGAAAGGACATGTTCATGGGAGCCACAACATCATTGGTGTGAAGCCTCAATGTCTTCTCAGGGAGATCCACAGAGTTGACCTTGGCTGTGAAGGTCACATTGAAGCCACTCATTCGCCAGCTGTTTCCCCATTTCTTCTTGAACTCCATCCTGAGAACCACAGTTGGACATATTCTCATCTTCCAATGCAATGAAACTTTTTCCTTTTGTACAACTGCAGGGAACTATTACTATATTTCATTAGAGCAAAACCAATAGTGTACAACAGAAACATAAAAGGGAAAAAATTCCTTACTACCAGCACTGAATCAGGTTCATGTGATTTCCATGGAAACTGCTGGAATGAGGATGGGGACTTGGAAATATGTGGGATTCTAGAATTTTTAATTCAATGGGTATGGGAATGAAAAAAAAAAAAATTAGGCCTACCAAAAGGGTATGGGGCATATGAGAGTGATATTCATGTACTACTACCAAAGAGAAGTTCAATTCATGTGATGATGATGAAATCTGCTCCCAGAATTTAAAAACCATCATTCTCACAGGGTAAAGATTAGAGAATAGTGCAAATCCAGCTGCCACTTTTAATTGCCAAATTTGCTGTGCTGGGTGGCATTGTTTCCACCATCTCCCCTCAATTTTTGCTGGCATGTCATCCAGACTATGTGATTTTCTGAGCTCTTCTTTCCTGAGATGAATGTCTATTTATTCAACTTTAGTGACACAGTGCCATCATGGGGGAAAATCCCCATGAAAGGAAATAAAATAGTTTTCACATCCAAAGGACTTGTGAGACATCCACACAACACAACCAACTTGATTCAATATTAGCCTCATGCAACATTGGTCATCTTGAATTTGGTCTACGGGTGACCTTGGGAATTTAACCTGGTTGAACTCTAGGATCAGGCTTTACCCTTGCAGGAAAATTTATGTGAAGATTATTTGCATTACAGAATCAAGATTATATTATGGAGGAAGACCTAATAACAATGCCTTCTATGTCCCCCTTGTTTCAAGGGCTTACTAATTCAAGGGAGTATTATACTACACTGCAGTGACAAGCTTTCACCTATTTGCTTTCCATTAGTCAATGTTTTAGTCAATGAGGAGATCACAGTCAAAAGACTGCAGCCTAAATTTTAGAAATGCCACCAGTCAAGTGCAGACTTACCACAAATATTAGCACATACCTATCAATACCAGAAAGTGGAATGTAATAATCAGTATAGCTCTTTAAAATAGTGGATGGAGGAGTAAAATTACCTGAGGGTAACCTTGGTCAAGACATCAGTGTCCTCAAATGTTACATCGATGGTGGCCTGGTCCTTGCCACAAGTTGGTGTTACCCTTTTGACTTGGTGAAGTTTCACTTTCTGGTTGAGAGGCTTTCCATCAATCACATAGGTTCTGATTGAAACTGAATCTGCATAGAGATAGACACAGTTCGTGTAGTTGAGAACTGGACCTGTATTATTCCCTGGCTTCTTGTCGACTGCTTCTCTGGCAACTCGTACTTTTTCCTCTGATTCAATCTGTTACAAGGAGGAAAGAATGGAAACCATTTCAGTCTCTAC
>CAJPEV010004762.1:0-19396 GCA_905338385.1 Darwinula stevensoni
GAGAGGGAAAGAGAGAAAAGAGAGTTAGAGTTACGCGAAGCAACGAAAAGAGGAAGTGAGAAAAATCTCTAGAAACTAGTGAAACTCTCTTCTAATAAGGGCCTATCTCTGGGCTGCATGAGAATCCCACCCTTGTCTCAGCTGCAGGAACACTTTTCCCAGACATTCTGTTTGGACTCAACAATTATTTTGGAGCAGCTTGCAAATGATATCTCAGCAGAATGGAATGTGATGCTGCGAAGTGTAAAAAGTGTGAGTGAAAAAAGAGAAGTGAAAAAAACCGTTTTGCAGATGAAAGCAGGCAAAGCTGCAGGCGACGATGGCCTCCCTGCAGATATGTATCGAATACTTCAAGAAGACTTGAAGATCATTGCCCAGATATTCACGATGATGTATGAGAAATCCATCTTCCCAGAATGCTGGAAAAGGAGCTTGATAGTCCCGATGTCCAAAGGGAAAGGAAGTCCGCTTGAGGTAGATAACTACAGAGCAATATCGCTTCTCCCAGTTATGAGCAAACTTTTGACCAGTATCCTAAGAGGGAGAACAGTCTTCACTAAGGACTCCGACTCAAGATATACACATATTCTTCCATTTGATATGCGACTAGCATAACGGATGGATGAAGGGGGGATTTCCGCACACAAGGCGAGCACATGTTCCTCTAAAGAGGTTTTGTGGCAATCGCATGGTAAGTAAAAGATTCGTTCTGAGTGTCGTGTTCGCGGATGGCGAGCGTCTTCAAAACTGTCGGAATCTGTTTAACTTCGTATTTATCCAACTCAGATTCAGTGTTGAAGCCGTATGAACTCGGTTTCGTGGAATTCGCATGGTAAGTAAAAGTGTCGCTTATTTTCTCGTGTTCGCGATGGCGAACGTCTTCCAAACTGTCGGAATCCGTGCACAATTGTATTCAACTCAGATTCAGTGTTGAAGCTGTATGAACTCGGTTTCGTGGACATCGCATGGTAAATAAAAGTGTCATTATATAGGGGAAAGGAACATGGTGCCGACTATTGAGGAGCGCGTTTTGGTTCTCGTGGCTCAACTGTCACCTTCGTGACCTACTCCAACGCTAATTGCTTCCTGAACTTGTGGGAAGGCGTGCAGTGGAACAATGCTACGTCAGTTTAAGTGCGTCGGGCTTGGAGCACCGCTGTCGATTCAACCCCTTAGCAGTAGTGGTCTGGACAACGACTGCGAAGGCCATGTTTTACACCGCTGCCGAAGCGACATCTGTATTGTTAAAGGAGAACCACAGCTTGGGGAGTATACATCAGCTTTCAAGTGCGGTGAGACTTGGACTTTCCGTACTTTTCTGTACTTCAACAGTTTGTCGTATTTGCCAACACTCACCTACAATTGGCACTGCATCATGGCATCCAAGAGAAGAAAAACTCAGTCTCAACGATGTCATGATAGAATTAAGAAGTATGAGGACGGACCTGGTGCAAGCTATGAAGAACATTGAGTAGTAGGCGGGAGAAATCGCATCAAGGCAGGATAAGCTGGAGAAGGAGATAGAAGAGCAGAATGGGTTATTGGAAGAGAATAACTCTATCATCAGATGTCAGGAGGGAGAAATTGTGAAACTGAGAGAGTATTTAGACCAGATAGATGTCGCCATGAGAGAGAAGAATGTAATCGTGCATGGGGTGCAAGAAGAAGGTGAAGGAAGAGGATGCACAGAAGTAGCTAAGGGTTTCTTCTTATGAAATCTTCAATTACCAGACCAAGTGGACATCATATGGGCATTCCGAATCGGGAAACCGAACTCAGCTTACCACATTCCCCTTTTTGTGGAGCTGGGTCGAATGCACGACAAGGAAAATATATTGGCATCAGCCCGAAGTAGGACGGTTGAAGAGAAGAAGAAAACACGGGTAACTGAGGATATGCCGAGACGGGTCCGCGAAGACAGGAAAAAACTCATCCCCGTCCTTATTGAGGCTAGATCACAAGGAAGAAAAGCTAGGATGGTGGGAAGCAAGTTGTGTGTGGATGGTGTCTTGCACAAAGTGAAAGACGGACGGATCGTGACAGAAGGAGACGAGGTAGGAGCAAGACCCAAATTGCCATCGACCTTAAAATGGGCGAATGATCGGGGAAGACGACACACCAAGAGAAGAAAAAATACCAAAAGCCACAGAAAACTGACATCAGGCAGTATTATTCACCCAAGCGGACTTGTTCTAGAATGAAGGACCAGGAAGGGGAGAAAGTAGTGGAGTAGAGGAGGAGGAAGCCCAAAGCCAAGAAAGGATTTACTCAGCACTTAACTCCTTTGTAGATTGACTGCAGTGAATGTATTTTTCTGGAATATTGTAGGTCAATCTGGGAAAATGACAGAAGAACTTTTACAGGAACTAAAAAAGTATGATGTAGTAGCCCTAGTAGAGACTTGGCGAACAGTGAAAGATGTGGATACAATAAATGGTTTTGAGAAATATGAAAGACTCGGAAAGAAAAAGATAGCAACAGGAAGAGGAAGAGCATCGGGAGGGATAGCGATATATGTGAAAACAGACACTCTGGAATCTGCAGAAATATTTGAGGACGACGAAGTTGCGATATGACTGAAACTCACTGTGAAAAAGGTGCAATTCGTATTAGGCTGTACATATGTTCCACTCCCAAGCTCTGAGTACGCGGACGCCAATCCATTTAAGAACTTGGACAAGCGTGTAAAGGCTATTGAAGAAGAATTCCCCGGTTGTGGACTTCTCCTACTGGGTGACTTCAATGGAAGTGTGGGCTCACTAGAAGAAATGGACCCTATCTGTGGGAAAGACAATGACGGAGCATCCATGTATACCCTCCCTAAAAGACTCAGTAGAGACGCAACCCTTGATACACGAGGTAGACAATTGATGGAGTTCCTGAAAGGAAACGGCCTCTTAATCATGAATGGAAGAAAAGAGGAACAGGAAATTGCCCAATATACATGTGTTACTGCGAACGGACGAGCGTGGTAGATCTAGCGATAGGAAACTTGGCGATATGGGATGCTATGAAGACCCTCCGGGTAGCCGAAGAAGCAGGAGCATCAGTTCATTTTCCTGTACTTGTGAACTTGTCTTACTTTGAATCAGAGTCAAGATACCACCAGAAGGAGCTAGGCCTGCTATATCCCCTGAAAAGATTCCGATGGATCGAAAGGAAAAAGAATATGATCTCCAAATTTCAGTTTGGAAAGGAGGCTCGAGACTCCAAGAAACGAATCTGGGTTACATTAGGGGAGGGGAACGAACTGGCCGCCCTGGAACAATTCTATGACTATCTCTACCGACTCTTCGCTGATATGAAGATTCACGAGAAGGATGGAGGAAGAGTACTCAAAAGAGAAAGACTCAAGGTAGACCTGATGAGAAAAAGGACGGCAATGAGGAAAGCCCTTAGAAGATATCGGCAGGTGGACTCAGACTTGACCAGGAAGGACTACGTGACGGCGAAGAAAGTATATCAAGAAGCTTTGAAACTGAAAAAAGAGAGGGAAAGATTTACGCGAAGCAATGAAAAAAGGAAATTAGAAAAATATCTGGAGACTAGTGAAACTCTCTTCCAATAAGGGCCNAAATCTCTGGAGACTAGTGAAACTCTCTTCTAATAAGGGCCTATCTCTGGGCTGCATGAGAATCCCACCCTTGTCTCAGCTGCAGGAACACTTTTCCCAGACATTCTGTTTGGACTCAACAATTATTATGGAGCAACTTGTAAATGATATCTCAGCAGAAGGGAATGTGATGCTTGACGAAGAAATCCGGCAAGCAGAAGTGAAAAAAACCGTTTTGCAGATAAAAGCAGGCAAAGCTGCAGGCGACGATGGCCTCCCTGCAGATATGTATAGAATACTTCAAGAGGAAGACTTGAAGATCATTGCCCAGATATTCACAATGATGTACGAGAAATCCATCTTCCCAGAATGCTGGAAAAGGAGCTTCATAGTCCCGCTGTACAAAGGGAAAGGAAATCTGCTTGAGGTAGACAACTACAGAGCAATATCGCTTCTCCCTGTTATGAGGAAACTTTTGACCAGTATCCTAAGAGAGAGACTTACTACGTGGGCAACCCAAGAAGGAGCAGTACCGCAAGAGCAATTCGGATTCATGAAGGAAAGGTCCACCATAGACTGCGTCTTAATTCTTTACACTCTAGTCCAGAAGACACTCAGGAAGAAAGGAAAGTTATATGTAGCTTTTATTGACTTTCAGAAAGCCTTTGACAGGGTGAGGAGAGAACTACTGTGGAAGAAACTGAGAGATCTGAGAGTATCAGAGAAGTTTAGAAGTTTGTTAGATACATGGAAGGTATTCACGAATGGACCACGGCATCAGTGAGGGTGGATCAATGGAGATGCGGAGAGAGCTTCAAGAATAACATAGGAGTCCGTCAAGGATGTCAATTATCGCCTTTGCTCTTCATACTGTTTCTTCATGACTTACCCGGATGCTTAGTAGAAGAAGATTCCCATGCACCCTCGATCAAAAACATGGAGATACGCTGCATACTGTATGCAGATGATTTAGCTATCACATTTCATATATCATTAGCTATCATCATTCACAGTGACACCTTGGGTTTGCTCCAGCAATCGCTGCTTCTTCAGAGAAAGAACCTCGATCTGCCAATTCAGCTTTTCCTCTTCTCTTGCTAGCACTTCCAGTTTCTTCTTTGCCTCCTCTGCTGCATCTCCAAAACCATTTTCTGCTTTTCAAGGACTATTTCCCGTGTCTCCATCAATTTCGCTGGCAATGCAGTCTCCAAACGAAAATGGATTGCTCGAGATGATTTCCTGCCTTTATTCGCACTCCTGCCAAGATCACAATTTCTAGCCGCCATCTGTGCAGGTTTTTGGCCCTTGTCCTGCCTACTGTAAGGGAAATATAAATGCTCTCACCCTTCTGAACTTTCTTCACGTGATGAGTAACTATTTTTTTAAAATCATTATTGCGTGTAGAATTTTCTATGCCTTGAGCTCTAATAGGGGCTGTTTAAATTGTGGTTTGAATTTCGATGGATATAATGTAAATATTATTTTCTGGAGCTTATTATAAGGAGTTCCTTCATGAATACGGTCACACGGGGTATATTCCAAGACACGGGGGAGCTCTTCATTGGTGCTCTTTGTGTATTACGGGACTTTATTACGTAAAAGAGAACCATGATTTCACTTACTTAAATACTCTTTTACTTTTAAAAATTGTTTAAGCAGCAAACCTGCATGAAAGCTTGCGTTCCATGTCTTCTGCATTATCTGAATCTTCTGCATGTAGCATTGGGACTTCATCCTCCAGCGTTTCCGGGATTGGCACTTCGTCGCTTCTACTCACTGCGCCTTCAATCCCGCCAGCTATCCCTTCTATTGATGGCGAGTCATCTCCAACTGTATTCCAGTACAACTGGGAGAGGGGGATGGTTTTTAAGGGTTGGCCCCCCCCCCCCATACGAAAGTAAGAGCATAACGTTCGGAATATCGATGTAAACTTATGTCTAAGGTTCAATTTACGAAGTACCCTTCTCATGTGGACTAAAAGGGCTGAAACTAATGTATTAGTACACAAGAAATTGCAGGAGCATTCTTGGTTTCGAATGGGCTTGCATAGAAAACCTGAGAACCGATAGATGCCTACCGGTTTTCCTACGGGATTTCTTGTATTTCGCCCTTTCAGCACGAAGTTTTGAGACCATGTTATGGAATCTTTTTTTGCGTGTCATTGACGCCCCTTTTCGGCCTCAGGCAGGCAGCTTTAAGAGCGTCGTTGATGCGTAAAAATGCACCATGCTTGTCTTTAGCTGTAATCTTAGCCGACGACTTCGGACTGAGCACTTTCGCCTCCTCTTCATATTATTTTCGTTGCGCCATTTGCTCAAATTTGTTGGCTGAAATTGGCCTTTCGCTTGGAAGAACGCGTGCCCTGCGTCCCTTAGCACTCTGCTATGTTAAGCATGTTAAGCAGTGTGATGAGACGGATATTGAATGGTTGAGATGAGCACCTAGCTAATCTAAGCAGACTTCTTTCTTCTGAATAAAAGTTCTTACTATAACTTATGCCGGAGATTCGATATATTTGAGCTAAAGTAGCAATGGGGAAGTAATCGTTTTCACGCCGAGACCAGAGAACATACGCCTACCGCTCGCAGAGGCGAATCGTTGGAATCTCTGCGAATTCGTTTTATTTTCACCAGGAATCAATGCCGAAGCCATATGGTAAATTTTAGTACCGGTGAGATCCGTTAAGAAATACGAGATGAGTCAGCTACAGGAACGTGAGTATAATATAAAATTCGTGACAACTCTCCGAAAAGAAGGGTCCATTCGGGTTCGGAGGAACATAATGGCCGTCTTATGCCAATTTTTAGTACTGTAACGGAATCTCGGACATCTGTGTCTTCAACGTAGCAATACGTACGTCTTGACCACATCCGCACAAAGGTACGTATGCCGGTACGGATGAGGACCCAAGGGACATAGCTTTATGTTCGCCTCACATTGTATCTCTATGTGTACTTTTCTGCTTTTGTTGTATGTCCACACGACACGATCGACATAAGTAAGAGTTTCTCGTCTGGAAGCGTTTTGAAAGCATGCCAAAGAATCCGATGGGAGTGCCAATTGGCGGTGCTACGGATCGTTCCAACGGCAAATGGTCAGTCACCACCTAGTGCATGATTCCGCAAAAAGAATTTAATTTGGCATATCGTCACGACGTCTGACCATCGGGCGAAACACAGGAGAACCGGGAAAACAAAAATGGTGAAATAGAAAAACAAGGATGGAATCGAAAGGAAGATCGACCGATGCATAACGTGTGATTGCGCCAGTCGGGCAGGTTTGGAGACTCAATTCTGAGGCCGATCCGCCCCTAATTTTTCCTCTTCCATTGGCAGTTATTTTGAACCATGGCAAATTTGGATCCGGCACTTTTCCCGATTTCGCGCCTTAAAAAAAAGAATCGCATTTTCTTTATGACAGCTCCAGCTGTCATGAAGCGGAGTCATTCCTCATTTTCTCGAATCACAATTTTATCCCCTCAAACTTTCACCCCTGCACTTTGGATTGATCTCTATTCGGAATCTATGGATGACTTCACGGGAACGACTACTTCCCAACTCGACGCTTGAGTTCATAGAAAAGCCCGAGGCACATGTAAATGGGGAGAAGAGTCGCTCCGAGAACCCTCGAACGTTCGGAAAGGAGCGAACAAAGGAGACTCCCTTGCCGTTCTGCCTCGCCCCGTTTTTTCAACGACGATCCGGAACTCACCGCTGAACCGGACTCAACTGAACCCGAAAAAAAAGGAATGCTTGCTTTCGACTTCGTTTTTGAGCGGCATCGCCTTTGCAGATCGGAGTCATCGGGCGCGTCTTTTTTCCTAGCGGCTCTGCTAGCTCTGCTGAGGCCTCCAGCATCCCATGGCGTCAGGTTAAAGCTGAGCTGCTCAGCGCTCCCATAGTTCGCTATGTTCCGCTGCCAGCTGCTTGCCCAAGAGTGACGTCATTCGATGACGTGGTCGTGCCTACCCAACGCGTCTTTTTCGCTAGCAGCTGGAGAAAAAGACGCGCCCCATCGTTCCGTGAGCGTTTCCGGGCACGACTTCAGAGCCCTATGGTTGGGATCCGATTGAATGCTGCTGCACGGTACTCGACACCTAGGAAGTGCGCTGAAACTCCTAGTTACGAATACTGCCGTCAGATGTCCTACACTTTCGGTTGCGTTGTAGTCGAAGATGGCGGCCGTCTGGTTCGCTTCCCTGCTTCTTCACTGTCTAACCGTTTCGGGCTAGGGATACTTGCTACTTCTTCGCTACGCTACTGGATGAAAAACGATATTCGTTTCCGAAGTGTCAATTATTACGCTTATTGTTTCTGCTCTGGTTAATTTCTCTGGATACTTGAGTCTGCATTCATCATTAAGGGGAGATGAAGGTCATGAGGGCAATCGATAGGGTGGAGCACGGTGGAATGTCCCACTTCTATGGTAGCGGCAGAACGAGAGGGAACCATATTAAGTCCTGTTAACCCGGTGAGACTCAACTGGCAGAATGACTTCTTTACTTGTAAGTTGTAGTAGTAAATGCATTAAGTGATGATTCATTGTTTGCTCCGTCCCGTGATTATCGATGCAAAAGGTTAATGTCTTTGTGGACACAACAAAAAGCAAGCTATGTAGCAGTAAGCGACGACGTAATAGGTGAATACACAAGAGGTATACGTCTTTAAGAAAAGTAGGCCTATCTCTGCTATGTTAACGTGATGTCTTGACATGCGTAACGTTAGTCATAATTGGCGAAAGTGCCTCTTGGAATATCTGTTCAAACCTTGAAACTTTAGTTTCTATCATGGCAATTAATATGCTTCTGGAAGTTCACACCATGAAGTTAAAAGCTGACGAGGGCTCATGGTTTGAGAAGGTACACTTGTTTAAATGGGAAGTCAATTCTTATCATCTCCCTTTATTGTTCTGTTTAACTGATGTCCATCTCTCTCTATTTGTTCATGAGCTTGAGAAGTACATCCATGCCTAATGCAGTCTCATCTCAAGTCTTATGATCTTATGGGAGTCCCTGAGCAATCAGCATTGCTTTGCTGATGCCATCAGTTGAAGCTTACTAAGTTTGGAACTGTCAAGAGTTGATGGATCACACCCCTAAGAGGGGGTCTACAGAGAAAATTGTTTTAGCTTAAGCTCCAAGATGAAAGGTCAGCCTACTCAGCCGTAATGAAATTTCACATGGATATATCAGCTCAGTGCAACACCAACACTTGTGCATTTAGCACACTAGAACTGGCTTTATTGACTTGAAGAAATTATTTATAGTCTTGTGATCTCATTCATTGCAGACACCAACAGAGGGATAACTTTAAGGACTTAATGCCTTTATTGAGAACAGTGGTTCCCAAACTTTTTTGGTCACAACTCAAAATTCAACATCTGAACCCTGGGTTTGGGAACCCCTGATCTAGAAGGATGAAGGCTTTTGATTTTTGTATCTCATTCTCTCAGGGATTCCATCCTTTACTAGTTCTCATGTGTTTGCTAACCAGTGCCGCTTTTAGATACAGTATTAACTTATCTCTTTTGTGGATATCCTTTCTGTTATAGATACCTTTACTGTATTTTGTGCAAGTTCATGTAGGTTGAGCTTCAAGACAGCAGCCATGTCTAATAAGTACAATTTGAAGTGGAACTCGCATCATGCAGAAACATTTCTCAGCTTTGAAAATCTCCGTCACCGGGAGATGTTCGTGGACGTGACTCTGTCCTGCAATGGGCAGTTTGTGAAAGCCCACAAGCTGGTCTTGTGCGCGGGAAGCGGATACTTCGAGCGCGTCCTCGACAAGGATGGACCTGTGATCCCCATCATCCATTTCTATGGTGTGGAAATGCATCTGCTCAAGCTCCTGGTGGAGTTCATGTACTGTGGAGAAGTGGAGGTTCCTGCCTCAGATCTTGAGAAATTCATTGAAGTTGCTGAGAACCTGGAGGTGAAGGGATTGAAGGGTGAGAAGTCTAAGAGAGATATGCACGGTGCTAGTGGAACTACCATTCCGGTGTCTGACGTCGAGGATGCCCTGGCCCACAAGCGGAAGATTGCCTCCCAGGCCTGGCAGGGACTCGGGGAATGCCACTACCCGCCTTCCAAGGTCTCACGATCTCACGCTCCCATGCCTCGATCCAAGCCACGGTTCATCGGACCGGATCCCCAACGATCTGGGGCAGTATGTGGCCAAGAAATTTCTCTGGTGAAAAAATACAATGGAGCTACTACTCTCATTTCATATGTTTGCTTTTCTCATCATAGGCACCCTCCCCATCTCAAGCTCATCCTGAAGGAAATGAGAGCACATCAGCTGATGGAGTGATGATAAAAAATGAGTCAGAAGTAGATGAAATCGATGATGCCCAAGATACATTGGATTCAACTTCCGTAGCTGCTGTTAGTTTAACATGAAGTTTGCTGTAACCATGCCCCAGTCCTGTAATTCCATTCCTTTACTATTGAAAATTCATATTTGCTCTTTGTAGGAAGAGGGTCAGTGGGATGAGCACTCTCAGGCCTCTTATTTTGCTGAGGGAATGGAAGGAGAGCCTGAAATGCCGGTGAATATCCCTCCAGAAGTTGACCCCCAGGTGAGTATTGTATCTGTATTCCTAGCGTACACATCATTCCACTTTGTCGTCAAACTGGTCTTGGCATTGGTCGTAGTGTTGCGGAAAGAAACAAGTGGAAAGGGTTATGTGGATGCTGTCATCATTAATTGAAACCCATGAGAGGGGCTGAAGAATGTCAGACTTCACCCATGGATCAGATTTATGGCCTTCCTGTGCTGACATGTGGGGCCAGTTGGTGCATGTTAGGGTGAACCTGAGATACTTGAGTCCCATGTCAAACTCATATATGATGCCTGAGATAACCCAGGATTAAAGTCTGCAGAGTTTAATCCTGCATTCATGAATTGGGCATTAAAGAACTAGAAACTAGCATGTCTCAAAAATGGAAACTGACCCTTCTCTTTTACTCAAGCCATAGATTCTGTGTTTCCCCTTGGTATGTGGTAAATCTTACAAGGTTTAAGATGGATGCCTGTTCTTCAGTGTCATTCTTTATTTATGTCACAGCCAACTGTGAAATAGTTTTTCGTCCCTTTTTAAAAAAATTAAGTAGGGGAGCCTGGGACAAAGAGGCCTACATTCGCTTTATTCTCAATCTGTGCTATTGATGGATTAATGAAGTAAGAGATTAATGAATAAAAAGTCATCAAAACATAATACAAATGAGTAGCAAATAGACTTGGTAGGCTGCTTTACCTCAATCTCCCTTATACATTGAGCAATTTTCTCAACATCCTTCGTCATGGTTGTGTGTATTGTACTGAAGCATCATTGCGTTTTGCAAAATAGGACCTTTTTTGCAATAGGTGATTATTTATTTTGCCTATTGAAAAAAGTATATTTTCCAGACTCATTTTGCAATGTAAAAATTGTTGGAAACTTGCATGCAATCCGCACACCCATATTGATGGAGCTTGTTTTTTTTTACTTTAGTTTTTGAAATTTACATCAAGAGCATGAAAAAGTCTTGCTGCTACTGTCTCTTCAAGAGCAATAGGCAATAGCTGACAAGAGTCCCAGGAATGCTATGTAACCAGTATCTATTAAATTGAATTCTATGGAATGCCCTCAAATGGAAAAAGTTATAAGTTGTGATTGACCAAATTTATTGAGGAATTAGTGCAAGATCTCTGGGAAATCCTTATACTGTTTAGTGCTTTTGTAAAGATAACTACCCAACTGATGCCCCATAAGGCACAGTATCACAATAGGTAGTAATGGATCAATGGGAAGAAGAAAACCCAAAACTGATTGTAGAATGACAAGGTGAGGTAATATTGTGGGGGTTTAGTTTGTACAGGGTGTTCAATTCTCTCACATATGAGCAACTTTACTGAGCTATTGCTTGAATTGGAACATAAGTGTTATACCTGATATATAGTGCAAAGGGTTTTGTTAGTGACGTATTTGTAGGTTTGGATGTGGTCTTATTAGCCCTTTACCTGCTTTGTTTCATTAATGACATTTTGTATCTAATATACTCCTTCAGATACTTAGTAGCATTTGTAACCACTATAACCACTATCTTAANTATTGATGGAGCTTGTTTTTTTTTTACTTTAGTTTTTGAAATTTACATCAAGAGCATGAAAAAGTCTTGCTGCTACTGTCTCTTCAAGAGCAATAGGCAATAGCTGACAAGAGTCCCAGGAATGCTATATAACCAGTATCTATTAAATTGAATTCTATGGAGTGCCCTCAAATGGAAAAAGTTATAAGTTGTGATTGACCAAATTTATTGAGGAATTTGTGCAAGATCTCTGGGAAATCCTTATACAGTTTAGTGCTTTTGTAAAGATAACTACCCAACTGATGCCCCATAAGGCACAGTATCACAATAGGTAGTAATGGATCAATGGGAAGAAGAAAACCCAAAACTGATTGTAGAATGACAAGGTGAGGGAGTATTGTGGGGGTTTAGTTTGTACAGGGTGTCCAATTCTCTCACATATGAGCAACTTTACTGAGCTATTGCTTGGATTGGAACATGAGTGTTATACCTGATATATAGTGCAAAGAGTTTTGTTAGCAACGTATTTGTAGGTTTGGATGTGGTCTTATTAGCCCTTTACCTGCTTTGTTTCATTAATGACATTTTGTATCTAATATACTCCTTCAGATACTTAGTAGCATTTGTAACCACTATAACCACTATCTTAAAATGATTGTTATACTTTCAAGGATATCAAGAAATATAACCAACAATTATAATTCTAATAGTTGTAAATTTACAGACTCTAATTGTTGGTTATATTTCTTGATATCCTTGAAAGTATAACATATCTTAAAATGATTGTTATACTTTCAAGGATATCAAGAAATATAACCAACAATTATAATTCTAATAGTTGTAAATTTACAGACTCTAATTGTTGGTTATATTTCTTGATATCCTTGAAAGTATAACGATGACTTCATAAACTCTTGGATTTAAGCTTAAGTAATCCAATTACTCTCTATAGACTCTTGGAACAAAACAAGTACTTAAGTACAAAGTTATTAAAAAATTATATATCTATTTTGTGCTCAACTTTGATGTGGTGGAAGGTCCCTTCATTGATTGAAGCATATGAAGCAGTGGTTCATCTCCATTGGGTAGAGTGGCATTATAATGGTTTGTGATTTTCTGATGATTTGTGATTTCAAGTAGTCTTATTTGGTCAGCACTGTGCTGGAAGACAGTCATTAAACATTCAAGCATCAGACAAACCACACATGCACATGGCATTTGAGTGTCTATTCCCAGCAGAGCTTTTCTTTTTCTATTTCTTTAGGAACTTTAAGGATTCTTCAGCATGTAAAATTTTCAGACTTCATTATATGCCCATTTCCAGTCATAGAGCTCTATCTACTGCAAAATTCATTGTATAACTTTCCATAGTTTTTAGAGTTATTTGGTCAAAATAACTCAAATGCAATGTCAGCTTATGATTTTGGCTTAACCAACTTCTTTCCCCAATTACAGACACAAAATCCCAATATCCCAAATTTCATGGTAATTTTTTAAGATTTAAGTAATATCCTTCCATATTTGCAATCAAGAAGAGTGGAATTATGTTTTCACTTAAATGCTACACAAAGAATTGAAATGTCTCATCACCTTACCACAGGCTAGGAAATCCCTTANGCAGAGCTTTTCTTTTTCTATTTCCTTAGGAACTTTAAGGATTCTTCAGCATGTAAAATTTTCAGACTTCATTATATGCCCATTTCCAGTCATAGAGCTCTATCTACTGCAAAATTCATTGTATAACTTTCCATAGTTTTTAGAGTTATTTGGTCAAAATAACTCAAATGCAATGTCAGCTTATGATTTTGGCTTAACCAACTTCTTTCCCCAATTACAGACACAAAATCCCAATATCCCAAATTTCATGGTAATTTTTTAAGATTTAAGTAATATCCTTCCATATTTACAATCAAGAAGAGTGGAATTATGTTTTCACTTAAATGCTACACAAAGAATTGAAATGTCTCATCACCTTACCACAGGCTAGGAAATCCCTTACGAACCTGTGAACTTTGTTCGCAGGAATGGAGACATGGGGGCAGGTGGCTCGTTTAGTCTGCTTGTATATTATTCCCAAGAAATTCCTATTTTTCGCATTAGGTTCGCAGGAAAAAAATTTTGTTTTTCCTTCACTGCCTTACCCTAATGCAGCATTTTGCTCTTGGGCATTCATCATTGCCCTGGGTGAAGTTCTTACAGTTGGATGTTGTCCAATCCATTTGTAACATACTTTTTAAATCCATAAATTCGTATCTGTGAAAGTCAGAGACTTGCAATCTCATTGCAGTGCAGAACAAAAAAATTGGTTGACATCTACTATTATGAGTGCTAGTAGCATTTGAATAACAAATACATACATGAACATTAGATGAGTAGCCCTCTGGTTATTAGTTATAGGTAAACAGATTCAGAAAATTGACTATACATTGTGAAAAGAGCCACCTTATCAAATGCTATAGTTTTCCTTAATGTAAAAGGAAAACTTAATATGATATCCTTATCCACAGTAAGTCTAGCCACTTTTAAGTGAATATCTTGCCATGTTTAGATGAATACTAAATGCATGTAGACCTATTAGTCATATCCAAGCATATGACATAGATGTTTATAGGTTTTTAGAATCTGGTTGTGCCTTTTTCACCATCAATTGATTCTAGAAGTCATGTTTATACTGTCAAGGATTCATCATATGCATGATATTCAATCTATCCTTTTTATGAGACCAGCCTTAGACATTGGAAAATAAATATTTCTCTGTCATGTGAGAAAGTTTGATATTTTTTCCATGAAGTTCCTTTGGTTTGATGCTATTGTATTGCTCATGTGACTGCTGCTACTTTTCAGCAGTATATACCCTTCAATCATATCTTAAAGACATGATTGCCAGATGACAGTGACTTAACTAATTTTCATGTTGGTGAATTTAATTTAAGATGTTTGTGATGGAAAAGTTTGTGCAAATTACTTGGGAGGACCAGTAAGAAATGAAAAATGATTGGGAAGGCTTCATGGCTGAATGATGGTAATATCTTGTTTATGTTCTTGTTGCATTCTTTTTTATTTTTCTTTGAAAGCTGCCATGCCACTCTTGCATATGCTTTTCATGTGTAACATACTTTTTTGTTGATTGGCCATAACATCTGTCAGAAAACTGTTGATTGTTCTAACCACAAGTGCCCTCATCTTTGATGACAAGCATTTTTCCCTCTGGAGATGACCTTGTAACTTGTTGAAGTGAAGCCTTGAGAACCTCATATGTGCAACAATGGGAATACTGTTCTTTTTATAGTGACTTTTACAGTGTATTTGGTGATTGGGAGGTTTTGGTTATGAAGTTCCATTGAAACTTGCTATGATTATTTTTCCCAGTTTTTTAAGCCCTCATAAGTATTCCCATTCTTTCCATTGAACTATTTCTCTTTTAAGTATTGCAGAACTACCATCAGAGCTGACATGATAGTATGAACTCTGAATGACTATACATGTTCAGATTGGCTGTGTGTTTTGACGAGGTGAGGTTTTCAGTGGAAGAGTTTCATATTCCATCAGATTTCATATTTATCCTTCAATTTTGGTAGTTGCCCATACCAGGCATTTCCTAGTTAGACTACTTTAAATAATTTGGAATGCTGGTGATATCATCCACATGAGAACTTTAAAAGAGACATTGAATTGCATACAGGAGACTGCCCCAGCTGAAGTCAGGGCCTCAAATGAGATTAAATAAAACATTGTCTGCACCACATTTCACTTTTAAATCCATGTTCTGTTTCAATTTTCAGAATATCCTCTAATGCAACATCGCAGCTGCTGGACAGAGAAATAATATTAATCAATTATATTAATAATATTGGTATTGAGGTTTGTTCTCAAGGGAACATAGATGCAAATCCTACCTGCTCTTCTTCTCCAGTGGCTACTTCTTGTGCTTGGAGTTTCTGAAAGGCTTTATTTCAACATAGGAGTCAGAAGTAATGTGATCCCTAGCATATTCACCATGTCTTCCTTTAATTGGGATGACATTTCTGCTTGGAAAGGATTGCAATGGGATAACATATGCTGTAATTTTCTTTGAGATTTTGATGTAGAATATTTGACTTTCAGAATAACTACTTATGTTCTCAGTTGTTCAGAATGTTATTATGATAGCAATTGTAAGTATATCTGATCATTGCACAACCTTCAGGCTTATTCTTACCCCAAAGCTTTTGTACCACAGCAACCAAATTTTACTCCTTTACCCAATTGATTTTTCTTTTGTTATGAAAAAAATGCATGTGCAGCAGAGGTGGTGTTTTGCTCAGTTGGCTGCATGTTACAGATGGGTTAGGAGCTTCATATCTAATATGTTACATCTTGCACTTTGTCAAAATAGCTCTTTCCTGCATATAGAACATATAGTTCATGGTTTTTATTATATTCAACTCAGTATGCAGAAGCAGGCAGGCATGTTTCTTTCCATAGGATGAATTTTTGTTTATTCTTGGTGCCAACCTCTGTGTGGCTCTGTGATTGATATAATGAAAAAGTAGGCTTGGATTACCATTGATCTTCAGTTTAAGAAAACTTTACAAACATTTTCCACTTTGACAGGCTCTGTATTTCCAAAGATTGGTGCCTAATGTGTCATCTGATTTCAAGCACCAAATTGTATAACCTGGAAAAGTCCTTAGCAAGATTTGATCTTCCCAAAAATAAATTGGCAACAGGCTGTTGTCTATCTTCTGCATGTGGACCCTTTCTCTTCTAGAATGTGGAACATGTTCAGGACTATATTTGGTGTGGGAGAACATCATCACGAATGAAACTCTTCTTCTGTGCTACCTGCCCCTTCACAGGAATTCGCAGGGATAAGGCCCGTCAGCACAGTGATAGCCATGTGAAACCATTTCACTGTTCTTCCTGTCCCAAGCAGTTCTCTCAAAAGCAGGGTCTTCAGTCTCATATTATGAAATACCACTGATTGTGGGAGCAGTTACTGAAGTCACACTGTCCAAAATGTGTTTCCTCCAGTGTGCCTAGAAAATCAAGGCTTTGAACTTGTGGCTGGAGGCCCTCCAGCATAGAGAACCAATTTGTCAATATACTAACCTGCAATAGCCATGTGTATCCATGGGGCTCTGCTGCACTGTGCAGTCATTGTCTTCTTGGTTCTTCATCTGCAAAACCCATCTGAACTCCTATCCATGTCTACATACTGGTGTCAGTGAATCTTATTCCATGGAAATGGTTGAAACTGTTGCACGAGTCAATATTGTAGGCACCTCTTCTAATCAGTACATTGCCTTCTTCCTTACCATTGTATCATATATTTATTTATTTCTAGGTTTACTGATGTTATAAGATTCAAATAGAAGGTTGTATCAGATCTCGTCATGTGTCCCACTGGATTGTGATTCTGTACCTGTACCTTTCTTGTATTATTAAGACACCAACATAAAAATAGGTATTTGGTTGTCCACCCACTTTAACAGTGAAAATTTGTGCTGTGCATTTCTAGACTGACTGGTGACTTGATAAATATGTTTACAATATTAAAATTCATTGAAAACAATTTTTTGTGATACTTCTGACAACTCTTCCAATAGGGTAATACCTTCATTTGCAAACTTTGATCACATCTCTATCCCTGATATTCTTTTTCATTTGTACAATGTATTACTGCATAATTGTTAGTTTGACATTTCTTTTATGGTTTTTCTTACTGTTGCAAGCCTCATACTTTTTTTCAATGGCTTATTGAAATTCCCTTTTAGACTCTCGAGGTTGTTCAGAAGTATGTCTGGTGTGGCTGGACACAAAGTGGGATGAGACTCTTTTTCTGTGGCGCCTGCTATTACAAGAGTTCACGCAAGGACAATGCTGTGACTCACAGTCGTCAGCACACTCAGGAAAAGCCTTACGTGTGTTCTGTTTGCCAGAAGGGCTTCAGGAACAAATCCAACCTCAATTTCCATCTCCGTGGTGCTTGCAAGGCTCGAGAGGAGCCCTTTGGGCTTATTAATATGTCAAGGCATCACTCCACTTAACTCTTCCTATTTCATGTTTTGACAATGTTTCTTCAATAAAATCTTGTTCTGCAACTGATTTCTCTTTTGCTACTCAGTCTCCAAAGAAGTCTTGGAATCATTAGACAAAGGGAACTATTCTTGCTTCAGTATTGTCCTTTATTCCCCTGAAACTCTTTCCATCTCCTCCATTCTGTGATTGTCATATGACATCATAAAGATCAATGCCTAATTTTTTTTACCTTACTTTAATCAAATGCTTTCAGTCTTTGAAATATGCAGATATTTACATACTGACATTTACAGAATGAGGGGTATGGATCTTTACTATCTCGATCAAATAATAAAAAAATTGAATAGATGACCTTCACACCAATATCAAAAAAGATATTTATGTAAAGAAGTCAATGGTATCATATGTATGTATTTTGTGGCGCTACGTAGGTTATAAATTCTAGTTTTCCATGGTGCAAAAGCCTTACTGTCAAGGCTGTATGAATTGTCGAAATATTAATCTCCATCTGATGGATTCATGCTAGTAACTCCCTGTGTGGACTTGAGGTTTCCATTGCCAATGCCCTTTGCATCATATTATTGTGTCTTTAATGACAATCCTGTTGTATTTGGAGGCCAAGTGAAAGTATCTTAAAACTTTGAAACATGGAAGGGTCGAACCTAGTAGCTGGTGAGCTTGTCTGTGCCCAGATGACACAAGTCAGACCCAGGGTGGGTTTAAATTATATTAGCATACATATATATATATAACTTGAAAATCCTGCTGTCACTCTGGCTGCACTGAGCCATGACTCCCTCCCCTCCCTCCAATTCAAGACAAATAATAGATATTGCTAAAATTGATTTAATATATGTACATGATGATGATGAAGTAAGTTAAGGAATGCATGGCTTTCCAACGGTAAATCTATGCCCTGTAGCTCAATCAAACTCAGGGAACAAAATGATGGCATAATGAGAAGAATTTCACTTGAAAAAGCAAATGCCTTATGGATGGTGTAATGTTCTTCATATTCCCAACAGTTGCAGCTTTTGGAAGGCATGCAAGGTGCTGATATGCAGGGCTAACAATAATCCATGTGTCATGACAGTCATCATTTTTCCACTCATCCTTTAAAGATGCTGAAATGTATACTGTAAATATCTCTTCTATGAACTTATCACTCTAATGGATTCAACTTAGAGTGAACAAGAATAGCATACAGGGGAGCTTAATACGTATACTTGTCCTTGTCGTCAGGAAGCTGTTTGCATGCACATATACCTTGTTAGCATCCTCTATGAGATGTGCTTCTTTTTCTTGTGTTCTCTCAATGATGTTCTGATTTCATTCCCCAAGTTTCATTGGAATATATTCCTTAGTTTTTGTTCTTCAATGCAATACATCCATCAACTGACTTTGTGATCACCTTGTGCATGCATAGATGGGCTGTATATTTATAGGCCTTTATCCCTTTTGTAAGGACAGAGTGAAGGCAGTGATGCTGTTATTTTATTGGTCTGGTAATGAAGCAATGCAGTCTGTATCAAATAACCTAAATATCATTGTACACTTGGCCACTCAGCATGCTTTCTGACTGGAAAAAGGGGTAGGATTTTTTTCCTAAATTGTATTTCTGTATTTAGTATTCACATTCCATATTGGCAAATTCTAAGCCATGTACAAAGTGAGAGACTTGCAAGGTATGCAATTGGATGAAACAAGGAGGCCTTCTAGGTGACAGAGATGCAAAGAAAAACAATATTGCT
>CAJPEV010004763.1:4271-19378 GCA_905338385.1 Darwinula stevensoni
ATCCCTGAAGCGTGCCCTTCAAACGGAATGGATCAAAATCCCCCAGGAAACCCTGCGTGCCGCAGTCGATGCATTCCGAAAGAGACTTCGCGATTGTGTTACAGCAAAAGGTGGTCATTTTGAATGAATTTGCGGGCATTATCTGTTGAAATGGTTGTAGTTTCTAATAGCGTTGTCCCCATTTGTGAGTTCTTTAAAAATTGTTATAAAAAGTTGAGATAACCGAGTGTACAGAACTTTTGTGTCACCCTGTACACACAATGGGGCCGAGGCATACTGTGACTACAGGTCAGCAGCGCCCCAGGTAAGGGGGAGTGAGCACATAGGAGCCACCAGGACTGTTCCTCCCTATGTCTCAAAATCTTATTTCTTCAAGTACCAATTGCTGACAAGCGTTGATCATAGGATCATAGATTCACTTGGAAGGGTCTCTTTCATGAAATGATTTGACTACTTTTTGTGATTTCACACTGGAACGAGAGTGAAAAGTCAGGAAGTGGTGGACATATTGAAAGAGTGTCAGTTTTTTAAATACAATATCTGAGCATTTTCCTGAAAAATTGTTCCAAGGATCATCACAAAACTTGATGTAGGTAAGGAGGTGGGTGTCTATTTAGTCAGAAACTGCTCACCTCCTTACCGCAATGAAATTCTTCTCGAAACGACTGAAAATCTAATTCATGAAAAAGCGGAAATGGAAAAAAATCCCTTCAATTTGACTTGCAAACATCAGCGTTCAACTTGAGTTCACGTTATGGAGAATTTCTCGAGCTTGGCGAACATGACATTTCTATGGAGATCCGTCAGGCGGTTAGGTCTATGATCTTTTCAAATATTTTGCATGGAACTGGAGTCATCCGCCCTCGTTCGAACGGATATTCCGAGACGGGATCTGTACTGAGGTTTCGACCCAATCGAAAGATTCAGTTCAAACAGAATCACGGAGGATTTATTCATACCTCGCTTGAAAAGCGAGCAATTCCCTGGGAACATTCAGTTGGCGCAATTTCGTCTTCAATTTCGAGTTCAGTTTGATGGAATTGTCGAAAATGCTCGAAGAACTATTCATGAAGATTTGCATGAAACTCACACCGACGATGGTTTAACTTTGGCAGTTAGCGTTTGTGAAAAATTAACCTGGGACCGGAATGGCAGCCTGATAAACGCATTTGAAGTTTGGACTTCTCTAAAAAAATCGCACGTTTCACCTTTGACCTATGATGCAAGGACATATCATTGGTATTCAATTCATAGAGCAATGTCTCAGCTGATCGAAAGAGTTGATTTCGCATCTCTGAAGTAAAAGGTTTGGGAGTAACGATGATTTCAGTATCACCCAATAAATTCAGTATTACCCAGTACTATGTAATGGCCATCTGTCGGTTGCTTCAAGAACGAACTTGAGAGAAACTGTGCTGGAGTTCATTGCGAAACATCTTCGTTCATTCCTCTTGAGCCCCCACAATAATAATAAGCCAAATTTTAAATCCCGAACCCTCGATTTTTCATTCCCTCCTACCTTAAACCACTTTCTAAATGGTAAGAGTCCCTGTCATCCAGGCGGCGGGATGAGAAAGTAGTTCATTAAATTGTTCATGGTTGCGTGCAGAACCTCTTCCATGGTGAGCATTTTCTTCGTGTGTGAAGGTACTGACTTGATTGTGAGAATCAGAGTCCAAAGCATCTTTGGTAAGTACGAAAGGGGGGGCAAGAGTTCCGGTTCCCTCTGACATGTGCTTTATGCCGTGCACCTTCGCTGCTACAGCCGAAACACCAGTTCAAGATTGCTCCCATGTTGTCCCACGTTCAAAATTTTCGGGTAGATATGTGTTCCATCGATCACTTTAACTGCGTTTGGAAGTAATGACGATTTCAGTTTGACCTAGTAAATGGCCATTTGACGGTTGCTTTAAGAATGAACTTGAGAGAAACTGTTTCGGAGTTCATTGTGGTACCCCTCATCCCATCCCTCTTGAGATCCCCTACAATTTAAAATTTAAAATTTAATTTCCTGCTAAATTTTAAATCCATGACCATGACTGGATTTTTCAGTTCCTTTATACCGCGTGGATTTCAATGGAGCAAACTTTCGGAAGTTAAAGCCAACATGAGTTGATATCTCCTTTTTCAGAAGAGTATCAGGAGAATCAGGAGACAAATTTGACCTTTCCTAATTGTCGGCTCACGAAAATGGGCAAGGAATATATGGGCACGATCAGGATGGGCGAAACAGGAAAACCATGCACGCATTGGTTCAAATTCGAGTATATGATGAAATACCCAGACGTAATGACCAAAATCCTCCCGCGGGCTTTAGATCCCGTGGAAATGAAGAATTTCAGGGATTTCTTCATCAGTCCGGAAACCATGAGCCACGGGAATTTCTGTCGAAATCCTGGATGGGGGCAGAGACCATGGTGTTTTGTGTCAAAGTATCCAGCCATCGAATGGGAATACTGTGACATTCCCTTCTGCAAAGAACGTGGTAGGTTTCTCGAAAAAAAGAACTCTGTCACTCATAGTATTGTCGTATCGTTATCATTTTCAGGCGTTCACTATCTAATCGTAATATCATACCAGTTGATAAAAAAGGACACAAGAGATTCAGATATGAAATGAAACTGCAGTTGCTCAAATTTTGCAGAAATCCATTTGTAAACCTTTCTGAACTTCACGATTCACGAATCCTAAGCTGACGGTCGCGAGTACTGTATATGGACGAATATCTGATTTGGAATGATCCCGCCAGCTCCGTTTGAGTGCAAGCTGACAAGAAAAGGCTGAGATTACATGGGGAAGAAGAACGTGTCCTCCTTGGGGTTGCCCTGTGAACCGTGGTTGAAATATTTTATGCTCGATTCCTTGACAGAGAAGGACCTGCATCTGTTCTCGGATCCCTTGGACAGCAGACACAATTTCTGTCGTAATCCATGGAGTTCTTCGGCTCCGTTCTGCTTTATTTTACAGAATGGCAGACTTAGAGCCGACATCTGTTCCATTCCCTACTGTTACGAGATTCTAGAATACATCAGCATGAGTGAGTCTACACTTCATTTTTATCGCTTTCGCTCCAAAAAGGTCAGCTACTACCGATCATCATCGTTCGCGTCTCATTATTGGGTTGGTGCATAATTTCGTAGCGTTTTTTATCAGGTTAAAAATTAATTTTTTTTTGTTCAAAAGAAATGAAAGAACTAATCAATGATGTATTCTCCTGCATTGTTTACGACTGCTTCCCAACGCTCTGGCAGTTCTTCGATTCCACGCGTGAAAAAATCCGGTGATCGGTTGTCGAAAAACTCGTCAAGCCAATTTTGAAGAGCAGCTCCGTTCATAAATGAGGTTCCCCGCAGATTGTTGGAGGGAGATCGGAAAAGGTGGTAGTCCGACGGAGCCAGATCGGGAGAGTAGGGCGGGTGTGGAAGAACCTCCCAGCCGAGCTCTTGAATAGCTGCTTTTGTCATGCTTGCAGTGTGTGGGCGGGCATTGTCGTGCTGCAGAATCACTTGATGTTGTCGTCCCGATCGTTTTTCTTGAATTGCGGCGTGAAGTCGACGAAGTTGTTGACAATAAACCAATGATGGTCACATTCCTTGGAAGTAATTTGTAGCGCATGACGCCCTCTTGGTCCCACCAGATGCACAACAATACCTTGCATGGATGAAGATCACCTTTCTCACGGGGTTTTGCTCGCTTGCCAGGGCTCAGCCATTCCTTTCTTTGCTTGATATTAACATACAGTCACCATTTTTCATCACCAGTGACAATGCGCGACAAAAACGATTGATGCTGTTGACGAGCTAAACGATGACGGGCGAGCAAAGAAGCATAAGTGACAACACGCTGATTTTTGTTGCTTTCTGTCAAAATATGAGGAACCCATGCGCCCAATTTTTGAACCTTTCCCATAGACTGTAGATGTCGTACGATTGTTGAATGGTCGCAGCCCATCACATTGGCCAATTCTCTAGTTGATTGACGCGGATCATCGTGGATCAAAGCATTTAAACGGTCCTCGTCAAAGTCACATGTTCGTCCCGAGCGCGGGGCATCCTTTATGTCAATATTTCCTTCCCTAAAACGAGAAAACCATTTTCTTCCCGTGCTTTCGCCAATTGCGTGCTCCCCGTATACGTTACAAGTGTTTCTAGCCGCCTCCGCTGCACTGACTCCCCGATTAAACTCAAACAAAAGCACATGTCGGAAATGTTCTTTTTTCTCCATAATTTTTAACCTGTAACTAAAAAAAAAATATTCAGATAAAAAAAATTCAAAAACGATCTGAAAGAGCAAGACTAGGGCTTTAAAATGATGTATAAAAGATTATGAAAATTCTGTTTTTCTTGGACAAACTTTCATTAGAAAGAAAACGCTACGAAATTATGCACCAACCCAATTTATCCCGTATTCACTTCCTACTCCCTTTATTGTTATCCCTTCAGTTTAGAACGTACATGCTGTAACACGTCCCTACATTTCTTTCATAGATATTAGCTTTAAATTACCTGGGAGCATAAATGTTTGTATGAAATGCATCGCTGGATGAAAAGCAAGTCGAATTACCATTATAGCCGGAGGCGACGGAAAGCACGTGTATCCACAATGCCTCCTAACGGAGAATGGGAGGGGATACATTGGAACGGAGACGAAGACAGCAACGGGGAAAAAGTGTCAATACTGGCTTAAAGAAACGGACGCTATTTCTTTGTGGGCGCTGTCACTTCCTGATCATATCTTGGACATGTTGTACTACGATGCCGATGATATTTACAATTGGTTGGAGAGAAGTTATGGCTTTAACATGGACGGAGGCGATGACAATGAATCGTCGACCAATGGCACCAAACGTACAAGCATATGGGACGATTGGTACGAGCCTGATCTGAACAAACTTGCAAACATTCTGTTCCACAAGAATTATTGTCGGAATATAAGGAAGAAAGAAAAACCATGGTGCATCATCGATCGCGAAATGGAGGAATGGGAATATTTGTGACATCCCACTTTGCAACAATAACGGTGAGCGATTCCAGGTTTTTGCGACATTTCAATGGAATTTGACTCGCTCACGGATATACCTTACCAAGACCAGATATTCGGGATTTTCAAAATCGAGAAAACGAAATTCCTAAAACCCCTAATACGCTCACACTGTAACAGAGGGTGGGGCACCGTGAACAACTCTTCAGAATGTCAGTCCTGTAGAAGTTAGATGTGACGCAAACTTCCCAATAAATTTCTAATTTATTGTGCGATATGCTTCTCAACATATCTCAAAAGCAGAACTCCATAGTGCATTCGAAATCCATGCAATATTTTGAATATATTCGAAATGGTCCATGGTGGGGTACATAATGGGGCTCAAAGGACCTTTTCTTTGGAATACTTACTTCTATATTATATGAGCTAGTATGTTCGCCCTTCGCGCAAACAAACTCGCGCCCTCCAGTGCTCGACGATCCAACAAAAGCACTGGTGCATTTGAAGCTTCCGTTTTTTTATGCTTCCACCTGCCGATGCGGTCAGACTCTTTTCATCGAGGGTCTTTTTCATTTTGGCATTAGGTTGCATCTAGTAGTGAGAAGTCATTGCCTGCTTAATGTAATGAACTCGAAACGATTGGAGATTCTTCATACCTCCACAAAATGTCCTCTGATATTTTGCGCTCTGAGGGCTCGTATCTGAATAAAAAAAAATTAAAAATCTGAGTTGACTTATCTACATGAAATCACAAAATTCGAAATGTTTTTTTTCTTCCTGTTGGTAAATGAGACATGAATTTTAGCATTATCGTATTTCAGGCTCGTGGGCGAATTTCATAACTCTCAAATTGGTACATCTAGAAATGCGTGTAATGGCTCATATGAAAGGTCTGAAATAGTAGACTCCAATTATTACCACGAAAATAAGCGATTTTTATGAAACCTGGTTTACGTGTATTTTGCAACGTGCAGTCATTTTTTATGATTTCACCACCCCATTAACTTTTGTGGGAGTCAACATAACAAAATCAAAATTGCAATGCTTGGAGTCCACCTCTGGCTGAATTTTATGGTACATGTATTATTTGGCTCGTGTTATCCCCATATGTCGAAAATTAAAGTCGAATACCCCATTTTTGTGATTTTAGGGAAGTTTGACCTCAATTTTCACGATATGGGGGTCCTGATAAAAATGTGCCTCATTAGTCATATGAAAGAGCATTCCAAGATCTATTTCACTACATGAGTTTTGTTATGTTGCAGTCAGGTTCCGAAATGTTAGGCATTTTTTGTGTTGGTCGATTGTGGCCTTGACTGTTCAATATGGTCTACCATGAAAACTGGTGCAACTGCTTAATTTCTCTGGTATTAATTATTCTATAGCATTGTTATCCCGGTATTTATGCGGATGTTTTTTGCAGAAAAAGTCAGCCATTTCTTCGGAATTGGAATTGACAATATGCACCAAGAGCCCATGATCATTTTCACCTCTAAATATCGTACTCCTGTTTCCAATACTTTACTAATTCTTTTTAAGACTGTAGGGTATAACGTCTTCTTTACTCATTTAAACGGAAAGTAACGATATCAAATTATTTTAAATTCATTCAATCAACATCGTAAAATGGACTTCCTCTAGACCAGGGATTCCTAACCTTTTTGCACCTACGGACCCCCCAGATCCTCAAGTATTACCCATGGGCCCCCACCCCCGGTTATCAGAAACTTTGGAACACCTGGATTTGTAATTATAAATGATGTTTTTGGTAGCTACCTTCAATTACATATAGGGTGATTAAAATAAAACGCTCTACCGTTTTCTATGGGAGAAACACAGCTTCATTTTAAAAAATATAAAAAAATTACATTGAATACGCGATCGATATTTTACAGTTACAAGGTGCTGAAATGCTTGCCAGCTTTTTTTCAACATCCCTGCCTAAGTTGTGCAAAGCCCATTTAGAGGTGAATTAAAGGTGCTAAGAGGTGGATAATTCCACCTCAAGTGAGTTGTTTACCTGTGCTCGATCGTGTCAGAAGTCAATGAATTTTTCACCTTTTACTTTTCAAGGGACAGTTGGATGATAGGTTCATAGATAGAGAGGTTCATGTGTCTAAAGTTGTTTTTTCACTTCCGCAATACGTAGAGGGCGCTGTTGTTGACCGGGTGACTGGTTGACCGGGGTTCAACACCTCGTAACTGTCAAATATCGATCGCGTATCCAAGTTAATTTTTCTTGCTACATTTATGAAACTGTGTTTCTCCCATAGAAAACGGTAGAGCGTTATTTTTTAACCACCCTATATTTAATTTTCCATGGACACTCCATGGATCCCCTGGACCTACCCCGCGGACCCCAGATTGAGAACCCCTGCTCTAGACAGTGGCGGATACAGAAATTTTTCATGGGGGGGCAGTTCCCTTGTTCCTACTCCTACTCCCTCCCCCCTGCCTTCACCACTGCACGCTCTATCGCCTTTTTCATTTCTCGTCTGGGGTAAAAACTTGAATATCTATTCCACTGGTCCGAATAAAAATTAATGCAGATGCTTTATTAAATAAAAAAAAACCTAAACAAATCGAATGCTAACCTGGCCTTGGGGGGGGGGGGGGGCTGTCCCCCATCCCGGCCCCCCCCTTAGATACGCCGCTGCCTCTAGATTCTCCTATTCACACGCAAAAAAAAATAATTTTCCCCAGTGAGTTACTGGACGCCTATAATTAAATATTCCATAAGCACAAAAGAAATGTCAGGTGTGGAAAGAGTTTATTTCTTCAATACCCAAATAATTAAGATAGAATCGTGGAGCCAAAAAGATGAATCAGCCTCCCAATTTCGCATTTATTCCCAACAGCCCCGCCAGAATGCAAGTTGACCGAAACGGGTTGGGATTATGCAGGGAGGAAGAACCAGACAATAGGTGGCTTTCCGTGCCTTCCGTGGGGCACCGTCGAGCGCATCCCACTAGAGTATAATATCGGACCAAATTTCGCTGATTATGCAGTTCCAGAGGATGGCAACTTCTGCCGGACTGAAAATATCGAAAGTACCTTGATTGAAAATGGTCCTCATTGCCACGTGTCTGTTGAATCTGAGGTTGAGCTCTTTGGCCAAGTTAACTTCTATATGTGTGATGTTCCCTTCTGTCCCATGAAACTTCAACCGACTGATTGAGCCTCCAGAGCGGGAAAAAGAGAGACAAATAATCCTCCGAAAAACATTGAAGCAGAATGAGACCCGAGATCCATCCCTTCCGGAAATTCCCGACTGGAGATGTCAGGAACTGAAATTGTGAATTATCGCCCACTTGTTCTCTTGTATTTATCTCGCACACATTTGAAATTTTCAAGGGCCCCTTCTAAAATTATCCACGCTCACGAGAGATACGCCTTCAAGATAATATCGCTGATAATATTCAAGATTGCATTTTAATTACTTTATGGAGATGAGACCGTCAAGCCTGTTTTTAAGCGCAAACCTGGTTTTCAAATCAAAACGGTCCATCAGTCTTGCTGAACAGGATACATTTCGTAAATCAGCGGTTTACATCCTTCGTTTTATTCCCAGAGTTTTTTGTTTTACCTGCGGTAAAATTGAGATGGTGAAACTGCGACAGAAAACAGGGAATTTCCCCACTTTTTTTACCTCTCTTTCACTGCTTCAATTTTACTGCTCCCCGCAATTTTCCTAATTTATTTGCAACAATTTTACCTCAACATTTTTCCGCTCCAACCTCATTTACCGTTCTTTTCCCTGTAATTTCCTTTTTTTTCTTTTTTTTTTACTAACATGATATCTCCTACCCGAGACTACCTCTTCTTTCAAGAATACTCTAATGCTATTCTCCCCTTATATGATAGGTGTAACAATAACACTGAGACTATGTTGACCACAAGATATGTTGATCACAAGACCCATATGGGTGTTGTGATGAAAATAAATGCGTAATTTGCACCAGGGAGTCACATTTATGACTATTCCACATTGCCAAATAGTCACAGAATGTATTTCTAAGCTACATAAGCTCTCGACTTGTTGGTCTAATCATTAGTCACAGAATTCTGAATGCACTTTTACATTAGCCTATTCCGAGCTAAATAGTCGAAAGTTCACTGACCCTGAGATAAGTTTAAGCCTATCGTCGAATGAATCGATTCACATCACAACACTAGTAACGTTTTTGGTATGGAGTTGAACCGCTGACACTGGGTGAGACCGACTTGCAGTCGTGACGACTGTAGTCTATTCGGTACAACTTTGCCGCGCTGGCATTGCCTGTTTTGTGATAGCCCATTAATTGTTTACTACCATCAGCCTGTCAAAACGTCGGAAATGGCAATCAGTGGCGGACAAAACCCCGCCGCACACGAGACGATTTCTGTTGCTCGACCGTCGCGCGACTGTCGCAGATGAGCCCCTAGGGGCACATGGAACAATTTGCAAGCAATGTGATTGGGCGATGCTAGAATTTGGGCGGGCCTACATCGTAGCAACATCGCAGGAGCCCCGCACACGCAGCAACAGTCGGGCGACGGCAATATTTATCTCACGAAAATTGAACAGGGAGCAATATAGTCGAGCGACCATCGCACCATCCCCAATATTGACTAACCCATTATCATATTATAGTGTGACTAATATCTAAATAGGGGAATTCCAGGTTAAGGAAACTCATTTTCATGTCCCACTGAGGGTTTTTGTATCAAAGAATTGGATGAGGCCTAGGCCTAACGTTAGTCAGTCCCATAGAGAGGGGGAAGGGGGGGGGGTGTGGGTCGAAGAAAGGGGAGAAACCGTTGAAAAGCGGTTTTCACATTGCTTCAACAGGCCTAATCGGTCCGCTAACCCGAGGGTTTTGGATTCTTATGAAAGAAGAAAGGTATGCCAAAGATGGACCAGACCAATCCGTGGGTTTGGCCTCACGTTTTCCAGTTACGTAGAAAGAGGAGAACGGGGGGTGGGGGTGGGCCATGGTTCAAGAATGCAGAAAGCCTTGCAAAAAAAAAAGAAGTTTAATATGTGAATTTATATAAATGTTATCACATTATGTACCTGATTCTTACTCGAATCTATGATAAATAAAATAGTATTTTTCGAAGCGGAAAAACGGGAACTCGTCAAGAAGGAAAAAATAGTCGCACCCGCTGGTCGATGTCGCGCGAAATAATGCATGAATCAGGCATGACATCCCCCACCATCATTCCTCATCGTACTTCTCCGTCTTTCTTTTCCTTCCCCGAGTTCAATGCTGCCGGGTACCCATATACTAGGTCCATCGCTTGGATTCGTTAACGACCCAACGTAGAATCCAGGAAACGGCACGGTCTTCGACAAATATTTAAAGAGTAGCTGACACGTGGAAGAATTCCACTCGAACCAACTGCAGGTCCGCCTAGGCCAGGGATGTCAAATCGAAGGGGGGTCGAACCGCCGGCTCACCAGTTCAATATGTTCCCTCCGCGAAGTCCTCTTCCAAAGTAGGTTTTAGAAAAGTCTCGACGTGTTCAACCTGCTGACAACACATCGGTGGAAGATTTGATAACGTAGGCCCAGCCACCCCTGAAGGGTTCCATCCGGTCCTCAGCTTGATCGAGTTTGGCACCAATGGCCTAGTCTAAGCGTGAAGAATTTTCGGGATTCACGAGTTCGGTCTGGCCTTTGGCTTGTCGTTGAGAACAAGGAACTCTTGGGATGAGGATTAGTTAGAAGTTTTCATTAAATAAATCTTTTTTTCCGAAGAAGAATTTGGAAAAAAAAATTATCTTTTTGATTCTCTACCTTTTCTTTCTCTTGATCGCCTCAATGACGTTTTGTCTTCTCCATGAGAAAACACAATTGTGTCCAATCGCGTTCACTGGCATCATGTATATAACGGAATATCTCGACAGACTGAAACAGAAGGGTTCATGGCTCGTATGCATCGACGTACAAAGTCGAGAGTTACGAGGAAAGTCACAATTCATGCATTCCATGCTTTTGGGCCCTTCATCGAACAAAAGTCCTTGGAAGCGACTCGTACGATCCTGGAAACGGGTGCATGGACACTTTCCCGCCGATGCCAGGGAACAGAGAGAGCCTGACCAACCTGGGTCACATTTTTCGACGCATCTGATTGGCTGATTGGCACATGAAGGTGCAGTTTTCAGCGGTGATCGATCAAATCTCGATTGATGATGTCGGAGGTGTTGTTGGCTTAGGGTTTTTTGAGTCTGATTCTCCCACGAGCCAGAGTCGACGTTCAATAAGCTTCCCCTTCAAAGCAATGGTTATGTTTGGCAAATTAATACTATTATTTCTCCAGTGTCGTAAATAAAAAAAAAGGTAGCTATGATGTTCCAACAAGGAAACAAAGAAAACCGAGGAAAAGAAATCTCTCAACGTGGAGACCAACGTCGATTCAGGTCCAATACATTTTTTCAAATATGAAGATTATCGGCAAATAAGAAGGATATCGTAGACGAATCTCTAGGGTGTGTTATAGGCTTCATTCCTTCTAATGCAGCCTGAAATGACTATCCAGAAACACTCGGATTCGGGCATAAAGTCGTGGGAAGAGCGCGACGGGACTGTGGAGGCAAGGCTTCCCGCTTTTTCGATATGAAAAACTTGACCCTCTCATTAAAAAATTTCAAGCTACATCTGCCTCTGAAAAATAGTGTTCGTCGTTTGGTTTCTATTGTGCGTAGAAGAGCGGTGAAACATAATTCAATCGTAAAATTCAGGGGATAAAATTGAAACCGGGCAGCAAGTGTGGGGAGCTTCTGGACTTGGATTTCTCTACTTATGAACCTGTTTCGTTGCCACTACCTTGATGAGTCTACATCTGGTTAAGCGTAATTTTGTTCATGGGACTTAAAAGTCGTGCTTTAAACTTCTTAATGATCGTGTTTTTCTCAATGAAAAAGAATTAGCCTTAATACCACGGAAATACCTTAATACCTCTGTACCACGGAAGACCATCTGACGTGGTTAACCTCAGTGTGCAACAGACACGCGTCTCCTCACGCCTCACGACCTAATTTTTTTTATGGAAATGCCCTTTGAAAAAAGGTGGAATTCAAAGAAATCCGAAAAAGATAAGATATTTGTACTTAATGAACACATCAATGTCAGCCTCTATAGCTCTCAGTCCAACATTAGTTTGACATTTTTTTACGAATTAAGAAAATTTGTAGTGTTCTTTCTTTAAACCACCATAAGGCAACTGAGACACGTCTGTTTCCTGAAAGACCAAAAAAAAACGGTATTGGGAACTAAATTGACTTAAATCAATTATGATGAATTTGGCTTCTTTTTTAAAATTAACTTCTGTCGAGGTCAGCAGCAAATATGTTAAGACAGCAATGGAAGAACATGAATGATCATGCCGCATTCCAGATGGTCAAGCACTTCTATTTGCCAACTGGTTATCAGCTGGACAAGACATTTGGTTCCTTGCTGAGTTTCAGTAGGCCAAACACATCTGCCTTCCAGCTGGTTACCAGCTGGAATTGATGTCTGCTTCCAGGCTGAATTCCATCTGGTCAAACCCCATCTACAATCCAGCTAGTTACCAGCTGGTCAAAACCCATCTACAATCCAGCTAGTTACCAGCTGGAAATGGTGTCTGCTTCCAAGCTGTGTTCCAACTGGTCAAACCCATCTACTACCCAGCTGGATACCAGCTGGATCGGATCACTTTTTTTATGTTTCCAGACTAATTTCCAGCTGATAAATTCAATCTCATTTCCAGCTGGAGCCCAGTTGGAAAATGTAGCTGTTTCCAGCCGGGATTTTAAACTGGGAGGCCTGTTGCTTCTTCATTTCACGACATCGAGGCCTCGACCTAAAATCTCCACGTCGAGCACCGATCGGTTTAGGCTCATCGTCGCGTCTACTAGTCGAGATCTATCTGCAATCATGACGTCAGAGAATGCGATGGAATGCCTCTGGGTAAGTACTTCAGAGGGCAGTTTCATTGTGGCGAGGGAAAATAAGTACAAAGAAGCTAGTATCATATAACATTAAAAAATTTTCATTTTGTAAGACGACGTCCTATCTATCAGCGAAAGTAATGAAGCAAAAAAAATGTTCTAAATTTTCTCCCTAGGGAGTTCATTTCAGCAATCGATGGAATGCGTCGGATTTACAGTGGAGATTTTAGATGATATGCAACCGTGCTTAATTTCCTCTTTTCAAATATGTCTTAGAGGGGACGGTGGGGTATGGGGGGGGGGGATGGGGGAGAGGGGGTAGGGGACCTTGGGGCTATTGACAGCTGGAAGGAACCATCATGGCGTGAAGTAAAGACCTGAGGGGGAGCCCGACCGCCTTCAATTAAGAATTCCGAGAGAAGAACAAGAATTCATTCATGAGAAACGTTTTAAGTATTCCACCGCTTTGCCGTGAATCTACATTTGCATTTCGCCATGATTTTGCCTCCGACACGAGTCCGGAATAAGTAGCATAGTAGCTTGATGAAAAAAAGGGGGAAATTCCAGATCCAAACCGGGACAATGAAATCGTGTTGCGAAATACAACTAATGAAAACTTTCCTCGTAGTGCGATGAAATTTTTTTACTCCAATATATTCCCTGACGCATTTCAGCCTCATTCCAATTTCGCATTTCCAAACCATCAGCCCCCTGGTGAATAAATAGCGTCTCGACCAAGTGTCTTGTGAAGCCTGTCCGCTAACATCGCCCCAGAACGCCAGGAGACATTCTCCACCCGCTCCCGCACGGGCGTGAACGCGGCAGAACCGTAAGAAATCGGCGTGCACGCCCCCCCCCCCCCGGTCTTCCACCCAAAACGACAACGAAACGACTCACCGTAAAACTTCGAAAAGAAACTCGAGGAAGAAACTTGAGGAACTTGGAGTGTTCTCAGAGCGAACTCAGAACCAGGGCAACGGTGAAGCGCCGGACAGCGGCCACAACTCCACAAAACGGACACAAAAAAGAAGACACAGAAACACACACTTCCGAATTCTGGAGAGGGATTGCAATACTGCAGAACTGCAGGCATAGAAGTTGAGTCTTCCCTAACAGCCCCCACCATCCCCCTCACCCCCTACGAATCTTCCACCCCCAGGCGAGTCATCCTCCCTCCCCTCTCGGAGACGATCGTCGTCCATCTGTCCGTCTCTTCACTCCTTCACTCGATCGTGCAAACGCTCGAGTCTCGCCACGGCGAGGCGAAAATGTCAACTCAGACGGAGGAGGAAATCCCTTCTCAATCCCTTCCCACAACCTCCTTCTCGATCGATCCGCGACATTCCCGATCGACACGGACGGCGGGTACCCTCGCGGTCGTCGATCCGATCGGAATCGCCGTCTCGTTCGGATTTCGAAGCGGGTTCAACCGATCATTTCAACGCTCTGTTTAGAGGATTCCGAGTCCGATTACGAATGGATTCGAACATTCAAAATATGAACTTTATGCAGCTGAAAGTTGCGAATAAGTATTTCTTTTAGAGGCACGAGTAAAGAGTTTCAGGAAAGAGTGCTAATGTTTTTATATATAAACATGGAATCGAACTTGACATGTAGCAAAGTAAATCGGATTTAGAGTAAACCTCAGTTATTTGACATTCGACCGCTAGTTTAATAAATATAAAATTATTCAAGTTGTTTGAAATTGAAATCCTCTTTGAATTCTCCTGCATCGACATAGATAATTAATTTCCGGTCGATTTGCGATGATAACGAGACCAGAGTGTGACATCTTGGTTTTGCTGCCTTTGAAGCATTATTGCGATTGTTCCCTCTCGGATGATAAAAAACGGTTCCGAGGTTTTCATAGAGAGCAATATCTTTCTTGATACGAGGGGAGTTCGAGGTCCAGTGACACTTTATTTTCCACACAAGCAACAGGTAATGCAAGAGCAGTGGAAATATGTATAAATGTTGCTGTAACACTGGGTTACGTATAACTTGAAAATGAAGGGTGGATGAGAGTTCCTCGAGGAATAAAACAAGAGTCAAGAATCAAGTCAAGAGTCAAGAGAGTTAATGATATCAAGAGGCGATTTCGCCCATTTCGATATCACGTGTCGAGGTCGAGAGTTCCTTAATTTTAGGGTGGGCCTAACTCTCTTAATGCTAAATATTTTTGTATTTTTTTTTTACTATCTTAGTTGCTT